>OX424574.1:130341120-130541120 GCA_949152435.1 Gastracanthus pulcherrimus | reverse complement strand
TGTGTGTATGTGTGTGTGTGTGTATATATTATATGTGTGTGCCCCACCAAAGAACACGTCAGTCGTCAGCCAGCTGCCGGGGAGTGTCAACACCTCAAGAGTAAGTCGCTCCGTCGCTCTTAAAATCAGAGGCACTTTGGATAGTAATGAGGTAGGGGGCCTCTCCCAAGTGCCCTGGACACCATAGCGAGTGTAGACACATACACACACACACACACACACACACACACACACACACGCGCACACACACACACGGTTTCATTAGTAGAAGAGTTTGCAGTCTGGTGGTACTATGGGCAGTTGTCTCAAATTTCATCCTTGACCTCTCAAGGTCCAAGGTGAAATTTGAGCTGTCTGTCCTAAGTGCCACCTATACTACTAACACGACTCGGACATAAAAAATGACTCTTTTAATCTGCATGATGGCTGCACGAGGTGAAGCCAACGAGTCAGAAAAGTTATTCTTTTGCCTCTTGTGGTGTAATGTACTATTAATTAAATTTTATTTCATTTCATTCAAATGTATACTCCCATAATTATTTTTCCGCATCTGCCAGAGTAATGATGAAGAATTTTTACAGGATAATGAACAAGACAAAGCACAGTTAGTTCATTCGAATGAGTCAGCTTTAGCGTTATACTTCGAGGGCAACTTGAATGTGAAAAGCTACTCATAAATTGCTAGTGATTGCCGATTAAGGGGATTTAAATTTTTACCATCCTATCCGTATTTACAACTGTTACAACGCCGTTACCCTAAGCGGGTCCTGGGCGTAGTCGTCCAGAGCGGACGGGTGGGTGCCTATCACCACTACACAGCGCGTCCTCAGGTTGCGGATAGAGGAACGACCCCTGAGAAAGAGGTTAGCTGCGAATAAAGCGAATAAGCAGTCGCGGACTAAATTAGATAGTGTACACAATGAAAGCGATAGGGCCGTAGAAGAATACCATGAAATAAGAAAGCAAGTACGTGTGATTTACAGAAACAAGAAGCGCGAGTATCAGAAAAATGAAATTAGAAAAATAGAAACTAATAGTAGGGAAAATAACCCGCGCGAGATGTACAAAGGAATAAACGCTATTAGGAAGGGTTTTCAGAGTAGATCGCAGTTAATGAAGGATAAGGACGGGAACCTCGTGACAAGCGAAAATGAACTATTGAAATTATGGAAAGATTATTTCGATAAGTTATTAAACGTGCATGAAAACTCCGAGGAAATGGGAGACGAAATCCACACTGCTGAACTCCATATGGACGAAACGACCTACAAAGAAGTAGAGGCCGCGATCAAAAAGCTAAAAAAGAATAAGGCCGCAGGAAACGATTCTATACCAGCTGAACTACTTAAATATGGAGGCACCGCGCTTACATCTAAAATTTTTTATCTAGTATGTGCTATTTGGAGAAATGAAACAATACCAGAAAATTGGAAAGAATCCATCATCATACCGATCTTCAAAACGGGAGATAAAACAGACTGCAATAACTACCGGGGAATCTCACTTTTAGCTACCTGCTACAAAGTTCTGTCAAACGTAATACAGGCCAGACTCACACCATTCGCGGAAGATATAATAGGAGATTATCAGTGTGGATTCCGGCGCAACAGGTCAACGAGCGATCAAATGTTTACCATAAGACAATTATTAGAGAAAAAGTGGGAATATTGCGAAACTATACACCAGCTATTTGTGGACTTTAAGAAAGCGTACGACTCTGTCAAACGAAGCAAAATGTATGAAATCCTAGTGCTCCTTGGCGTACCAAAAAAACTCGTAAAATTAATTCAAATATGTCTGAACGGAAGCACTGGAAAGGTCCGAGTAGGCGGTAATGTATCCGAATCGTTCATGATACGCGACGGTTTGAAGCAAGGTGACGGGCTTTCAACGGTACTCTTTAACCTGACGCTAGAGCATGTTGTTAGAAAAATGCAGGCTAGCGAGCTAGGCGCAACACTCAACGGAACAACGCAAATTTTAGGCTATGCGGATGACTTGGATATAGTGGGAGATAATGGTGAAACGGTGGCGAGAAATGCGGAAATCCTTATAAATGCGGCTAAAAACACGGGGTTAGAAGTGAGCGAATCGAAAACGAAATATATGATCATGGAGAAACTGGGCATTCGCGAAGCAGAGGGGGATCTCAGAGTCGGAAATTTCACTTTTGAAAAGGTTAGCGAATTCAGATATTTAGGTACAACTATAAATGATCGAAACGAAATTAAAGCCGAGATTAATAAGAGACTTCATTCGGGTAATGCCTGCTTCTACGCTGTGAACAGATTACTTAAGTCAAAGCTACTGTCGAAAAATGTAAAAATAAGGATATATAGGACTATAATAATGCCGGTAATCTTGTATGGGTGCGAAACCTGGGCGCTCACTAAAGCGGAAGAAAATCGTTTTAGGGTATTTGAAAATAAGGTTCTGCGGAAAATATACGGGCCAAAGAAAGATGAGGAAACTGGGGAGTGGAGGAAACTGCACAATGACGAGCTACATAATTTGTACGCGTCACCAAATATTAACAGAATAATAAAATCACGGAGACTAAGATGGGCAGGGCACGTGGCAAGAATGGGCGATGATCGTACAGCAGCGCGCATAATGAAAGGAAAACCGAAAGCAACGCGACCTCTTGGTAGACCTAGACGCAGATGGGAGGATAACGTAAAATCAGACATAACTGAAATTGGGCGGGAAGGCGCGAAATGGATGGGGTTGGCACAAAATAGGGAAACGTGGAAGGCTTGCGTAGATGAGGCGATGAACTTTCGAGTTCGAAATGCCATTTAAAAAAAAAAAATCCGTATTTACAACAAGCAATGGCTGAATGTGCACCCTTGAATATAAAATATGCAGTAAATGAAGTGACGGTACCACTTCAAGATATGCTAAACAAATCTTCAGAAAGGTTGTGTAAAGCAATTGCTGAAGAGTGGAACTGCGAAGCATTGCGTAACCTTGAATTGTACGTGACTGTTGGATTTGCCAGCTCCTCCGGTCATCTCAACCTCCATCAAAAATACACTGATACTGATAATGTAAATGATAATGCTCAACAAATTTTATTAGTAACCAGTTGTATAATTCAAAAACTTAAAGGATCAAATGAGAAGGCACGGACCAATCCTACCACGCAAAGTATCCGCTTTTGTCGGCCACTGAGGTATTACAGTCATCTTTTTTCCTAATTATTATTATTATAAGCATGCGAAAATCGTAATTTCATAGCCCCATCAAAAAAGTTTTCCAGTCTTCCTGAATTTTGCAAGTTTCAACCAAGCTACTTGATCGTGTTCGCGAAATGGATCGGTTAAATTTTTACTTTAACCCATTTCTTCTCAAGCGGCCATTTTATAGTCGATTGGATTTTTGCCTAAAACCGCCATTTTTAAATTTTCCAACGGAAATTTCAAAATTCTGACTTCAGAATCGGAAAGAGCGGACAATTTTACTTCAGAAAAGTGCTATTGATTATTATTATTTTTTTTTCGACAATTTTTTAGGCAAAAAACCAATCGACTATAAAATGGCCGCTTGGACAGAAATGGGTTAATACAAAATTTTATTAAATAAAAAGTTTTTTTTTATTCGAATAGTAATGTTATACTGAAAATCATAAGCTTTTATTAACATATATTACTACTTTTTGTAACATTTGTATTTATTTTTCAGCTTGCTATCCATTTTTCTAGCTCTTAACCAATCCTGATCCTAATTATTCATAACATTTTTTTTGTCATGATTCTTTTTCCTCAAGGCTTTGAAAAAGAAGATAATGAAACTATCATGAAAGACTACAATCGATTAAGTCAATAGATCCATTTATTACAACGACATAGATTTAAGACTTCAAATGGAAAAAAAGTAGTAGTAAAGTTTATAGTTACTCAAACTTTATATGATGGGAAATGCGTTAATTACATTGTAGGCAATAATGCAACCACTAGATGTCCTGTATGTGGTGTATCGTCACATAAATTTGGCGATTCAACGATAAATTTTGAGCCAATAAAAGATTCACTAAGTTTAGGATTAGGTCTCTTACATTGCGTAATAAAAGCCTTTGAGTATTTACTACATCTTGCCTACAGAACAGCAATAAAAGAATGGGATATAAAACAACATTTGTTAGGTAATATATAAAAGTAGTGTTTTGTACTTAGCACATTTTAGTATAAACAACATCAGAAATTCACTTTACTTTAAAGAACTACTTTTTTATAATATTTTCTCATTAATTTGATTAAAAAATTTGAATACAAATTAAAGATTGTTAAAAATAGAACAGAATAGAAATAGCTATTTGTGCAACAAGGGGAGAAAATAAGCTATTTAAAGCGAGGGTGAGGCGAGGGGCCTTCGACGCCTTTGACTCCGACTTGTGCTGAAAATACCTCACCCGAGTCTGAAATAGCTTTTCTTCCCGTGTTACACACAATATTTTATCCAAAGCGGATATGAAAGGGCCTTTTTTTGCATAAAAGTTGCGTAGGTGATCGTTCATTTTGAGTCGTGCACAATGCAGTTGAAAATTTTTATATTTTCAATTTTGATTTTTAATAGTAAAGTTCAATTGTTCGTTTTTTCTCATCTCAAAAATTGTCCGTGAACGTATTTCCTTCATAAATTATAAAATTTGTAAAAATCTGGAAAAAAGGAATCAACAGCGGAGAAAAATAGAGAGCGGGGAAAAAGAAATTTTTCGTTTTTTTTTTTTCATTTAAATGAGCCATCATTTTTGTGCGGAAAATGCAAGTTATATGTTGTGTTACAAACTTTTTTCAGTTTCTTGCCTTAGGCATGTTCAGTATCAAAATTTTATGAAATATAAATTGCTTTCTATCAAAATAAAAAAGTTTATAAACATATACACGACTTTTTATCAAAAATACACGATTTTTCATGTTTAAGTGAATTTTCTTGGAAAATGAAAATTCTCAGATAACTTTTCTCAATGGAATTATGTTCAATAGACTAAAATCTGTAAGTAACATAGTTTTTTCCAAAAAATACCATGAATATTGATAATGGCAACGAATTTATTGCTAAAGTCGCAAAATGGGTCGTTTTTCCTTGTATTTTGGGGCTTTGGAAAACTATTTTGGGCCTCCTCAATAATTTTTCCTTATTCCTCATAATTCAAACTATATATATATATATATATATATATATATATATATATATATATATATATATTCCCATCAAATTTCATCTAATTCGGTTCACTTAATCGTAAGATATTAGGTTTTAACACAAGGAAAACATTTTTTTTAAGTTAATGACACCGTGTGCCGCTTTATTCGTTGAGGACTTGCGTGAAATCTATGGTAAAATTGACAACTGTGCCCCCGCCCTGGACATCGACGAAGCGTTTTGTGTTGATAACACCTTAAATGTAGCGCAATGTATTCAATCTGATGTTAATAAAGCATGACTAGCCGTGCCTGTCCCACGGGAGGTGAACAGCGGGGGATTGTGTTGGGGTTTAAACGGAGGTTTTAGGGTAGGATGTTTGAATGCGACTTTCTTAACTTGTTATAAGTGAGACTAGTGGGTAAGGAGACGGGAGAGGAGAGGGGAGATGATCCACTCAATCCGTTCCACGTTTTTAGTTTTTATGGTGGCCCTGAAAAGGGCCGGTTGTCTCAATCTCAGGAGGTTCTCAGAGTTTCGTCGCCTCCCGTTCAGGACTCTTGAACGGTCGGGGCTGGAGGCGTCGAAGAGCCCTTCGGCGGCTGATGCTGCGGCTTCTGGGTGCATCGTAGGCGTCTAAAAGACGTACTGTTGGCGTTGGTCGTTTAGGAACGAGGCCAAGTCTTCGTTTTATGGCTGCCAGCTTCCTCGGGTCCCTCAATGACGCGATGCCTCGGGACTCTCGAGGAGCTGACCGAGGTTTCTCCGCTAACGGGGGTCGTACCGGGAAGCGTGGCAAGGCAGGTTGCGTCGGATTTCGGAAGAGTGCCTCCTCTTCATCCGGCAACTCGTCTTCCGGAGAGGGGAAGAGGCAAAGAACGTCTTCTTGTACTTTTTCGTCCTCCGGGATAAGAGCTGCTCGGATTTCAGCGGCAGTAGGCAGCGGTGTTGTGAGTCGTGGCACCACAAACACCAGACTGCGCACTTGGGGGGATGGATACCCTTCGCCCGACTGAGGTGAAGGAGGTGGCGGTGGCGTCGTCGGCCGATTTTCCTGCAGCCGCCGTGGTCTGGGCCGAGGGCGACGCGTGTTACGCCGCTTCCGTTGGCGCTCGGACCGGTGACGCCGCTTTTTAGTGGCTTTGGAAGTGTTCATCCATCCAGGTGTAGCTACTGAACAGCTCCGATGCTGGGAGTCGAATGAATCTCAATCGCGTTCCTTCGTTCTTTTTATAAAGAAACGCGTGAGTGGCATGCGAGGAAGGAGGAACATAAGTGAGATGCGCAAGAGGGATGCGTAAGTAGATCATTTTGTCAATGATTCTGCCTGTGCGCATAACATATGAACTTCCATGAGAGTTAATTTAGAATTAACTCCCGGAGCGGTCCAATGGTCATGCGCTAGAAGATTATTACTATTAAAGGTGCCTGCGGCTCTCGAAAAGAAAACAGCGCATTTAATCAGCTCTTCCGTCAGGGCTTGCGTTCAAGGTTTTGGGTTCCGACCCGTGATAGAGCGAGGGCCTACTCTAAAAGTATTTTCCTTGTGTGCTTAGCCACTGAACTTCCATGGGAATTAAATAAATAATTCCCGGAGCGGTTCGGCTGGCAAGACACGAGGAGATTACTGCTGCTTAAGGACGCTTGCGGCTCTCGTTAGAGAACAATGTCCTTTAACAGCTCTCCTGTCAGGGTCTGCGTTCGACTGCTCTAAGCTCTTGACGCGCGTTCGTCGAGAGTCGTAGTAACCGGAAGGTACTGCCTTCGTAATAAGGCTTCCTTGGGAGCTTATGCCCACCAGAGAGCCTGTTCGGCGCGACAGTACCCGGGTTAACCACAACGACGAGCGCGGCGTTTACCGGGCACTACGGACGGGCTACCTCAGGAGAATACTCTTAACCGAGGAGGTCCTATCGGAGCGGTGCGCCGATGTCAACTGCCTTCGAAAGCTCGCCCCCCCCCCCCCCCTATTTATAGGTAACGCGAGAGCTTCTCCGAGCGCCCTATGGTGCGGCGACTAGCCGTGAGCGGTGTGCGCGAGTAGCCTCCGCGTGTAGAAAAACACGTGTAGGGAACAATAGGTGGGGCGCGTGTATGCCTTCTCGAGCAGCCTGTCCCTGTGTATCCTATAACTGAACTTCCATGAGGATTAAATTAATAACTCCCGGATCGGTTCAGATTGTCGGATACGAGGAAATTATTGCGGCTTAAAGACGCTTATGGCTCTCGTTAGAGAGCGGCGTCCTTAAGCAGCTCTCCTTTCAGGGACTGTGTTCGACTGCCCCCGATCAACGGAGGGATACTGCGTTCCTAATATAACTTCCTTGGGAGCTAAACCCGCCAGAAAGTCTGTTCGGCGCGACAGTACCCAAGTTAACCACCACGGGGCGAGTGCGGCAGTTACCGTGCACCGCAGGCTGGCTTCCTGAGGAGATTACTCTCGACCGAGGAGGTCCGGCCGGCACGGTGCGCCGAGACCGTCTGACTCAGGAGGCGCGCGTCCCCTTATTTATAGCAGGTGCGAGAGCTGCTCAGATTGCTATGTCGCGAGCGCGGTGGCTCGGCGCTATCGGCGGCTTGACACAACATAATACAGTTTGCTCGTCCCTGCGCCGGGGTCGAGGTAAGGCATCCGGCTCGGCCGCCTGAGAAGTGAGAGCAAGTCGCAAAACCCGTTCTCCTATATACTACATGGATGCGCCGTGATTGGATGCAATTCGGGTAGAAGGGGAAGATTGCCGCACGCAAGGCGCTATATGTATACTAAGTGTATAACAAACTAATCATTTTATTTCTCATAGGTATTCCGAATTATCACCTTTTTGGCGTGGCTGAGACGCACTTTGGTACAACGTGCGCGGACAATGATATTCAGATCACCGGGTATTCTGTCATAAGGCAAGATAGAAATGAACGCGGCGGTGGGGTGGCCCTATATGTGCACAACTCGTTGAAAGCGACTATTCTATGTACCTCGAAGACCGGGTAGGACGACGGCTAGCCTCTTGTACCTGAATATTCAATGAGCAGTGTGCAGCAGGAATCATCATCTCCCATTTTTATGTCAGTCATCTACCGCCCTCTTGACATCTCGTTCGCGGACAGGTCCAACTTAGTTGATGACCTATTCATTCACTTGGCTGACTTAGAGCACAAGGTTGTTATGGACGACTTTAATGCCAACTTTCTGACGAATTCAGGCGGTGCTGAATTCGTTAGACTACTGGCGTGTGATCTGAATATTAAATTTGTTAACCATGGCCCGACTAACCACGTCAAATCATCTCACACGTGGATTAATGCAATTTTTGTAAACAATGATGGTGTTGTTCAGAGCGCGGGCAACTTTACACCTAATTTACGCAACAGCCACATCATCATAGACGTTGTTCTTGACCTTAATTTTTAGGCAGCTAAACAACCTGCCCCTGTAGGCTTTGCATATCGCAATTTTAAAGCCATAAGACAGTCGGACTTAATCACACTTGACATCGTGTGATTGGTCTGGCATTGATCTCTGCCTCCAGATCAACGTGGATGCAGGGGTGGAGTGCCTTGCCACTAACCTCGTCAGTGCCATTGACCACCTGGCACCGCTGAAGCACGATACCCCTAAGAAAAAGTCATTCTCCCTGGGCGGATGACTTTCTAAACCGGCAGATGCGTAAGGCCCAGACGCTGGGTCGTCGTATACAGCGATCCCATGACCCTGAAGTTCGGCGGGAGTATCTTAATTTGGTCACTCTTATCGAAGAGATAAAAAAAATTTCGTGACACTTACCTCCAGAATCGTATATTCGAGGCCCTTAATAACAAAAAGAACGTCTGGAGTGAGTTACGTAACCTCGGCCTACAGAAACCTAGTGATGATCTTCACGGGTTCGCACAGGAGAGATCAACACTTATTTTGCTGGTGATTCCATTTCTAGCAGCGAGTCTGAGGAGGACTTACAAGGTATCCTTGCATCGGCAAGTGATAGAGGCTTTAAATTTAAAGTAGTGACTGCAGCTGACGTTACACTTGCAGTCACGCAGTTTTCCTCCCTGGCAAAGGGCAAGGATAGGGTACCGCAGAGTGTGGTTGAGAAGGCTCTTCCTTTTATTGCTCAACATCTTATGGTCATCTGTAACTCATCGCTTTCCCGTGGGGTCTTCCTAGAGACGTGGAAAAGGGCCAACTTGGTCCCACTTAGAAAGGCAAATACTCCAACCGCTGTCACGGACTTCCGTCCTGTTGCAATTTTGTGCTTTTTATCCAAGGTCCTGGAAAAGATCGTACATGGCCAAGTGTATGAGTATTTAGTATTGAAGAAGCTTCTGGGACCCCTCCAAACGGGGTCTAGGCAGTATAACAGCACTGAAACAGCTCTGCTTAAGCTTGTTGAGGACATAAAACAAGGTATAGATTCTAGTCGAGTGAGTGAAAAACAGCTCCTAACCATTCTTCTCATGTTTGACTTCAGTAAAGACTTCGATACTATATCTCCTTCGAAATTGCTTAAGAAGCTGATCGCATTGGGAATGTCCAGAGCAGTAGTTGTGTGGTTTATGTCTGGTAATAAGTGGTCGTAATAAACGAGTGATTACTAATTCACATGGAGAATCAGATTGGCTAACAACTAATCTTGGCGTACCACAGGGCTCTGTTCTGGGCCCCCTGCTGTTCAGCATCTATATAAATGATCTTCATAAAATTCGTACAGGGGATGTGAGCCACCTCCTGTATGCCGATGATCTTCAAACCTACACGCGGGTGACAAAGGCAGATATTAAAGTGGGCATTGAGCGATTGTCGGCTGTTGCAAAAGCAGTATCGGATTGGGCTAGTGAGAACGTCCTGAGCCTCAATGTCAGGAAGACTAAAGCGATTATATTTGGTTCCTTATAACATCGGCAAGGTTCATGATATGAATCTTCCTGGGATCGAGGTGCAGGCAGGGGTACTGGTTCCTTTCTTGGACAGCGTAACTAACCTCGGTGTTGAAATGGATTCGGAAGTATCTTGGAAACCGCAAGTGGATGCGGTCAGCAGGAAAGTAAACCGTACATTGCATGGTCTTAGATCTTTTCGATCCTGCACCACTGAGGTATTGCGCACGCAGCTGGCAAGCGATATGGCTGTCTCTCATTAAAATTACTGCTCTCTGATCTACCTTGACGTGCCGGTTAAACTTAAATCCCGGCTCCAAAAATTGCAGAACTCCTGTGTGAGGTATATATATGGTGCTAGGCGAGACAAGCATATCACGCCTTACAGGGATCGGCTTGGCTGATTGAATGTTGAGGGGAGATGGGCGTTTTTTGCGGCGGTGCTACTATATAAGGTAGTTTGCATGGGGCAGCCGTCGTACCTCGCGGCCCTTTTCCATAAAAATCAGAATAGGTCATCGTCCCGCAGGAAAGATGCAAGAGAGCTCTTTGTCCCAGGGTCGAGCACTGCCACAGGTTTCAATGCTTTTCACATTTGGGGTGCGCGATTCTGGGACGTTATCCCTCGTAGCATTAGGTGCCTTCCCTCACTCGGCCACTTTAAAACGAGGATTCGATTGCACCTTCTGCAAACCCATGGTGTTCGTCCTTTTTAAAAAAACTTCCTCTGAGATTCGTGCTTATTTAGTACCAATTGCTGTATAGTCTCTTGTTCTTTTAGTCTAATTCCTCGGCTGTGACTCGCTGTGCTGTTGTATTTATTTATTTGTGTTTATTGACAAGCGTCACGTGAGAAAGTAAGAAAGACTTAGACAAATTAAATATGTATGTAATCGGAAGATTAGAAAAAACCTGAGACAACCGTATTAAATTTATATGTAAAATTATGATGAAATATGTATTACATATGTATTGTATTATTATTTTTTGCACTGACAGAAATAAAACTCTTATCTATCTATCTATAATAATATTTGTAATTTTATCGTTACGGAACCTCAAAATCCTGCTTCTACGTGACACAAGGTATTACTATTGTCAAAACAATATTTATTAGGAGAACATTGGGGCGTGCATGTTACTAGGTGACACGATCAACAAAAAAAGACTTCTTATGACATGTACTGACACTTTTACGGTTTACCTTTTTGTTAAAACTTTCTTATTAGCTTTATTTTTCAGAAAACAAAACAATTATTTATTTTTAAATTGGTTTGTTCTTCAAAGTGTATATTAAAAATTTTCGAAAAAAAAATTTCTTCAGTATTACGCTATTTTACAAAAAATTGATATTTCTGAAAAATCCTACGTACTTCTACAGCAAATCTTATCTACTTTCATAATTCTTTTGAATTTTTTGCCTAATAGGTGTTCATGGATCGCAGTAAAGTTTCCAGCCGAGAAGGTCCTTTGAAAAAATTTTGTTTTCGTTTAAGTGTTGTAGAGACACTATTATATTTTGCAATAATTGCTAAAAATTTTGTATATGCCTCAAGATATATTTATTATACTATAGAAAAAACCGAATATCAATATCTTGTACCGTTTCCTTAAAATAAATGATTGAAATAGACCCTATTTCTTGGTATCCTTACATAGAATATTTTAAGGGGGGGGGGGGTAAGGTTAATTTGTGCAAAAAAAGGCACATTTTTGTGATTTTTTTTTTCACGACTCAGTTAAAATTTATTTATTAAAATCAATGTTACATTATTGTAGTCTATTTAAATAATATTGTGCAATATTTTCATGAAAACATATTGAAAAATACGGCAATGGCATCAATTATTAGGAAGCGTCTCAGAAAAAAGTTGAATTGTGGTGCCCCTCATAACTCGGTGCTGGATCATCTGAAATCAAAAAACCAAAGTTCGTTCGTCAGATGATTGCTTTTCCCAGGTAACGCTGGGAGGGATTTTCGAAATTTCTATTTTTCACATTGCGGGAACACTTTACATGAAAAAACGCGATTTTTGACAAAAAAACGGCTAATTTGTTATTGTAAAATGAAAAATATAAACGAATTTGGAAAAAAATCTCCAGCGTTACAAATTTTGTAAAGAAATAGTGTTTAAAATTTCGAAAGGATCGGTGCAATAGTTTTGAAGTTATGATGGGCACCGACTTTGAAAACTTGAGTTTTGGGAAAAACGCTTTAAAGTTTTGAACACTAAATAATTTGGAATAAAACGTTCGAATAATAAGCGAGATTTATCGGCTTACCTCACACTGAATCATCGATGCCAGGTCCATAGAGGATGCTTCTGTCATCTATGATGTCTAAAGCATCTTTTTGCTCCTGTCTACGACGAATTCTGCCATCTCTAGTTTGATTTTCAGCTTCCTGCTCTGCTCGGTTTATACGAATGTGATCAGTTGATCGCGCCCATTCATGAGCGCTTGATCCACTACTGATTCCCATGTCTTGCATGAAGGATAGTAGAGCAAAAGAACCTTCATTGAAGACACAGGCTGCCACATAAGCCGCAATCTCAACTATCACAGAGGTTCCGCTCAAGTGCTTTGGTGAGATTTGCCATATACGTTGGTTCAAACTCTCATTGTTGTTTACTGCTAAACTAAATTATATTCTCTACACTGACTAAATATACGGTACAGGTATGAGCATGTTTATACTATAATATAAACATGGTATAATATAGGGAGCGTAGCAGCTGCCAGGTAACAATAGCGCGCTCGAACCGAGCAGGTATGAAAATCCAACAGGTAGGAAAATATTCATAACACTTGCAATTTTGCTCCGATCGACTTGAAATTTTTACACAATATTCTTAAGATACAACGCATTCAGTTTCAAAAATAAAAAAAAATTTAAATACCTTCCCCCCCCCCCTTAAGGGGATGTGAAAGGAAAGGGAAGATTCATACTTTACCGACTCTACGTTTTTTATCATTTAAATAATTTTTAAAATATTTTATTGGAAATAACTTTACATTATCCCTTCCTTTATCAATAAACTATAACCAACATTTTTTCAAGCAATTCCCTTATTTATATTACTCCGAACTTTCCGTTCTTCTTTTAAACAACTGTATCTATTCGGTATTAATAACAAAAAATTCGGAGTAATAAAATTAATGAAATTGCTTGCAAAAATGTTGGTTATTGTTTATTGATAAAATGCCCTGGGATGTAAAAAGTTTTCGAAAAAAATATTTAAAAAGTTATTTAAAAAATAAAAAACATCCCCTTAATAAATAATAACTCAGCACCTATTGGTCGAAAAAAATTTTATATAATAGAAAGTTAAACTAAGATCCTTAATTTGAGACGTGCATGATCGGAAGTCATTACGAACATCAAAATTTATACGCAATTAAAGATAGTGATAAAATAATAATTTTTGCTAAAAATAACAAAATTGACGAAAATTACGAAAAAATACAAAATCTTCAATTTATACGTATTTTTGACGTTTTCTATCACTATCTTTAAATGTGTATAGCTTTTGATGTAAATAATGATTTTCGATCTAGCAAGTCTCAAATTAACGCTCTTAACATCTAGTTTAAGTTTCTATTTTTAAACAATTTTGACCAATAGAAGGTAAGTTATTAATGACTCAATAAGAGCCTTTATTAAGCACAAAGTGCTTAATACTGACGTAACCGTAGATCAAACTTGCCACTAGAAAGGATATTATTTTATTATTTTATTGTTCACTATTTTTTTCATATTTAGAACGCCAAAGGCATCTGGAAAAACCAGGTCTGGTAAAGTAGATGTACCAATAACTGGCCAGTTAGTAACACGAGGACAGTTTATCTAAAATATAAAGCATTAAAATCAAATTTAGACCTAAAAAACTTTTGCTTATTGAAAGATATTACTATTATCTCTCAGTTAAAAATGGAGAAACAATATTTCTCACGACATCAAGTAAACTATAAATAAAAACGTTAGAGTGTTCGATGTACCAGTACATTGTCACCCAAAATCGATCTGTCCCAGTGTCCGACTTTTGATGTCCTAGTAACTGGCCATGACTTTTATAACGTTATAAAAGAATCACAATAGGGAAAAATCGATTACAAAGCAAAGGTATTAAACGTTACTAAAAATGCGATACGGAACGAAATATTTGGGAACATTTAATAATAAAAATTTGCGTAAAGTAGTTACTTAAGGCTCCGGAGGTTAAAAAATGAAAACTATTTGTTTGTAATTGTAAGATAAATTATTTATTTTTCTTATTTATTATTCAATAAATAATTCATTATGAAAACAGTTTAACATCTTTAGAATCTTAATCTACTAAATAATTTATTTTTATCACACTTGCATGAAATCACGGCGATAAAGAGATGAGTGAGAAAAAATTACATTACTCGCGCTAATACTACTAACTCTAAACATGTGGTATCATCCGGATGCTACCACATGTTTACGGGTCATGTACATAATTAATACCTATTTTGAACAAACCAAGCTATCCTAAAGTGCAGATAAGAGGCTGTCAGGGCTAAAATCGTGTTCTTTAGTGATTACTTTTAAAGTATAGATTGCAGGTAAAAATCAAGAGCAGAGCCGCGTATAAAGCTTTTGCATGCAAGATAAAGTTGATCTAATGAGTTATTTTTCTGATTAATTGGAAATACAATAATG
This sequence comes from Gastracanthus pulcherrimus, assembly GCA_949152435.1. Lineage (NCBI taxonomy): Eukaryota > Metazoa > Arthropoda > Insecta > Hymenoptera > Pteromalidae > Gastracanthus > Gastracanthus pulcherrimus. The sequence goes on along the minus strand of OX424574.1, from coordinate 130,526,419 downwards.
TGCTAACGCATTGAAAGATAACCTTAAAATTTTAATATACCAAACTTTTGCTAATAACTTTTTATAATGTTGTTTTACAGTAAGAATCGTAGTTGAGCCGTATAGTGCTTACTATAATGAATCGATCTGTACAAAATAAAGTCAGTCGACCGGACTTGTAGTTATTACAAATAATTGGAAATACAAAATAGGTCGGAAAACTAAAGAAGGGACGGGGTTCCGACAACCTCTGTATCATCCGAATGATACCACAAATTTATTTAGAAGGGCCTGGACATATTTAAACTTGTTAAATTTAAATTTGCAATCCAGCAGGACCATGCTTGCACCGTGTCACAAAACGTATTTGGTTCCGCTTCATAAGCATAACAAAGCGTGTAATCCAAACATGTGTCACACAAAAATATGCTATAAATATACTATTTTACTATTTTTAGATTAAGCATACTTACGATATTGTATACTTACAGCAAAACAGGTAACGAAATTCGGAGCATTTGCCAGAGATTATAGTAACATCTGTATGTACGAGGGTAGTTCAATAAGTCTTTAGAATGACCAACAGATGGCGAATCGCTCCAAATCATCTGTTTTCAGTCAGCACCACTCCCGACTAGATATATGGTGCAGTCACAGTCCACATCTTCTGAGTTTACGTGTTTTTATAACCAATTGAAAAAAAAATTGCTTGTTAAGAAAAATGGAAAAAAACGAGTTCAGAGCGGTAATTAAACATTTTCATTTAAAGGGTTTAACTCCATATGAGATAAAAAATGAATTGGACTCAGTTCATGGCACATCTGCCCCTGCCTTAGCAATGGTTTATAACTGGGTAAATGAATTTAAGCGTGGTCGTACATCAATAAGTGACGAACCACGTTCAGGAAGGCCCGTAGAAGCAACTACTCCCGAAATCATCAATAAAATCCACGATATGGTGTTGAAGGATAGAAGATTAAAAGTGCGTGAGTTAGCTGAGGCCACAAGGATATCTATAGGTGCAGTTGTTTCAATTCTACATGAAAAATTAGGCATGAAAAAGCTATCGGCAAGATGGGTGCCGCGATTGCTCTCAGCTGAGAATAAACGCAATAGAGTGGTCGCCTCTGAGGCTCTTTTGGCGCGCATAAGTCGGAATCCTGAGGAATTTTTTCGTCGATTTGTGACTGTGAATGAAACATGGATACACCACTACACTCCTGAGACAAAGGAACAATCCAAACAGTGGATTTCCACAGGCGAACCAGCTCCAAAGAAGGCAAAGACCGTAAAGTCAGCTGGTAAGGTTATGGCTACAGTTTTTTGGGATGCACGTGGAATTATACTTATTGACTACTTGGAAAAGGGTAAAACAATTACTGGTGAGTATTATGCATCATTATTAGAGCAGCTGAAAGAAGAAATTTAAAAAAAACGACCACATTTGGCGAGAAAAAAAATTCTCTTTCATCACGACAACGCCCGAGTTCACACATGCTTCGTTTCAATGGCTAAAATTGAAGAACTAAAATTCGAATTGGTCGAACACCCACCGTATTCACCAGATTTAGCCCCCAGTGACTTTTTCTTATTTCCAAACTTGAAAAAATGGCTCGGTGGACAGAGATTTACGGACAACGAAGACGTCATTGCCTCTGTAAGTGCTTATTTTGAGGAACTTCCGAAAACGCACTTTTCTGAAGGATTAAAAAAACTTAAAAAGCGATTGACCAAGTGTATAGAGCTCCAAGGAGATTATGTTGAAAAATAAAAAAAAATTTACCCAAAAAAATTGTTTTTATACTTTATTCTAAAGACTTATTGAACTACCCTCGTAATATTCTGTGGACAGGTACTAGGACAAAGAAACAAGCACGCTAGATGGCGATTTGACTAATAACTCACCAGGCGGTCAGTTATCGGGCAAACGCGATTTTCATGTACCAGTACATAGCCAAGTTAATATTTATTGAATAAAACAAATAAATATCTAATTTTGCTTTTTATATGTATTGTAAATGTTCTTAAGATTCTATAATCATATTTACTTAAGCAGAAATACCTTTTATTAACATAATATTGTCTTAACAAGTATGCCACTTTTCTTAGCCTTAGTGTAAGAAATCTATTCAGATTCATGGTGCAGGTAACTACGATCTTTCAGACAATTTTTTAATGCCTAAAATACAAAACTACGTAGCGAAATTTTGTATACCAGAAACTAAATAGTTAAATAACAGTAATTAGTAGGCATACCTTACTAATTCTATCTATAAAGCTTGTTAAAAAATAAAATAGCCTTTAGTGGCCAGGTGCTGGGCAGTGTCCAGTCACTTGTACATCTACCTTAAGTGTGCACTTAAAACATTTTTTTTAATATTATTGTCGAGTTGTTTCCGATTTTCTGCAGAATTGCTCATAAGCTTGAATTATATATGTTAATTTTTGTAACCGTGTATGATTACATATTATTACACATGATTATATATTAACATATTATATGGACTCCATTATTAGCCGCGATAAGTAGACGAGAAGAGCTTTAGTTTGAGCTCTGTTTCATATAAAAATATTAATTCAGGTATTCTAAAGTTATGAACAATCTAAGATGGTGTCAAAGAGTGCATGATAAATTACCAACTTTAGAAGAGTTGAAAACCATAAATTCTATGTATTGATTTAATTATCCGGCTAAAAAAGATTTCATATATAACCATATACTAGGGGAGCTATTGAGAGGCTATTCACTTTGTGAAATCGGAAACTCCCCCTTCGTGAAATCCACAGGAAATCAAAGTGAAATCAAATGATAATCTGAAATCATATGAATTCAATTGAAAAACAGCAAAGTTGAAATCAATCGAAATCATATATGAAATCATTTGAAGTCATGAAATCAGCTGAAATCGACAACATAATATTCTACCTACATGAATCAACAAAATCAAAGCAGTGGCGACGGCGACGACTACCGGCGTCTCGCGAGCGGTGTGCATGACGGCAAGAAAACAAGCGATGGGTGTAGAACCAGCCGGTGAGAGGCCCAGGGTATGCAATTGCATGAGCCTAATTAGCGTGAGGCCTCTTTTCAATAAGCCAAAAAAAACGACCACATATAAATAGTATAAACTAACTATCCCAAACTAAACAATATGCGATTTAAGAAGTATAAATAATAAAACCATAAAACCTAAACCTTAAATCCAAAACCCAACTAACCCAAGCTGAGGTATTTGAAATTATAAAGAGGTTTAAATAGAAAAACCTTAAAACCTAAACCCTAAACCCAACTAATCCCAACTTAGTAATTTACAATTAATTGTATTTAAATAATTCAACCTTAAACCATAAACCCAAATCCCAACTAATCCAAGATGAGAAATTTGAAATTTTAAAGAGGTTTAAATAAACTCTAAACCCAAATAATCAAAACTGAGTAATTTGCAATTAATTTTGTTCAAATAATAAAACCGTAAAATTTTAAAGAGGTTTAAATAAAAAAAAACGTAAATCCTACACCCTAAACCCAACTAATTCTAACTAAGTAATTTACAATTAATTACGTTCAAAAAATAAAACCTTAAACCTTAAACTAAAACCCAACTAACCCAAGCTGAGAAATTTGAAATTTTAAAGATGTTTAAATAAAAAACCGTAAATCCTAAACCCTAAACCCAACTAATTCAAACTAAGTAATTTACAATTAATTATGTTGAAATATTAAAATTCTAAACCTTAACCCTAACTAACCCAAGCCGAGTAAAATGAAATTATAAAAAGGTTAAAATAAAGAAATCTTAAACCCAAAACCCAACTAACACTAATTGAAGTATAGCATAAGCCATAATTTATAAACCCACGCAATAAATTCCAAATAGCTCAACTTGGGTTAGTTGGATTTTGAGTACATTAATTTAATTGTTTATTTTTAATTGTTAACTTTTACTTAAAAATGGCTGAGCTCGGGTGAGTTGAATTTTGGGTATAAGGAATATTTACGTTTTTCTTATTTGGACGTTTATTTTATTTCAAATTCATCAGCTTGGGTTACTTGGGTTTAGGGCTTATGATCCAGAGTTAAGAGTTGAATGTTTTATTATTTTAACTTTTTTAATTAAAATTTGCTTAGCTGAGTTAGTTAGTTAAGTTTATGGTTTAGGATTAGCGATTTTATTATTTAAAACTTTTTTTAATTTCTAATTTTTAAGCTTGGGTTAGTTGGATTTAAGTTTTAAGATTTAAGATCTAGGGTTTACGGTTTGTGGTTTTATTATTTATACTTTTTAAAATGCAAATTCCTCAGCTTGAGTTGGTTGGGTTTGAGGTTTACGATTTTATTTTTTAAAATTTTTTTAATGTAAGTTGCTCAGACTAGATTTATTATGGTAGTATGACTTTATTATTTCAAACCTTTTAAAGTTGTAAATTGCTTAGCTTGGATTAGTTGGGTTTTGCCCCTGTGGAAATCATAAAATGTAATGAAAAGTAAGGAAACGTAAGAAAACGTAGAAAAGTGTGAGTAAACATAAGAAAACGCAATAAAAAGTAAGAAAAGTAACAAAGCGTAACAAACTGTTGAATTTCGGACATATTCGACGTTTTATTACGTTTTCATACATTTTCTTACAATTTTTTACGTTTCCTTACGTTTCCTTACGTTTTATTGCTTTAGATTACATTTTCAGATTGAAAATTCCGCTCATTAAAAAGACTTCCATAGTGTACAGTACTCCAAAAAAATATTTTCTAAGTGCCATTGCTTCTTAAGTAACTTAAAGTTTCTATTTTGTACATGTGAATTGGTTTGTATATGCCTCGCCACCTATCGGTGAAAATTCTAGCTATATTTATTTTCGTGTAATGGCGAAACGTAATAAAACGTACGAAAGCGTAATAGAACCGTAAGTAGCTTTTTTTGCCCGCTGTTGATTTATTTACTTATTTGTACTTTTCGAGACATTTCTGCAAAATCCATACATGTTTCACAAAAGATAGGGTGTGCACCAAGGGTTAGTGGGCTTTTCGACTTCGTGAAGTCGCCACACTCGGTCTAAATAAGCCCACTTTACGCCCTTGGTACACAATATACTATTACGTCGGTAATATAGTTTTATCCCGCAAAATAATAATCTATATATTATTGTAATACATATAATATGCTTCGAAACCTTGAAAATAGAATAGTATATTGTGTGTCAAGGGCGAAAAGTAGACGATTACCGTGAGTTCGTTGCAAGCTTAGCCGAGGCAACTCAAGCAGCCCGAGGAGAGACGAAGGCAAGAGGGATGTCGAGGATTGCTGAGGTAAGGACTGTAACCAGCACGAGCGTTAATCGCCTTCCGCCCGTGGTGCACGTGATACTTTTTGTCCTACCTGGAGTGAAAGGATGATTATTCGTGCATATGGGCAAATCCGCCAAACTTTTGACTTTTATGTTAGTCTTAAGTTTAAAGCTTTAAACGTTGTCTATGTTTGGAGTGGGGTTTTTCAAATTACACACTTGTTTACATGGCAATGCATTCCCAAATCATTCTGTTCATATAAAAAGTTTAAATAACGGAATTTTTTTTTTTAAGTGGCATTTTGAACTCGAAAGTTTATTGCCGCATCTACGCAAGCCTTCCACGTTTCCCTATTTTGTGACAACCCCATCCATTTCGCGTCCTCCCGCCCAATTTCAGTTACGTCTGCTTTTACGTTATCCTCCCATCTGCGTCTAGGTCTACCTAGAGATCACGTTGCTTTCGGTTTTCCTTTCATTATGCACGCTGCCGTACGATCATCGCCCATTCTTGCCACGTGCCCTGCCCATCTTAGTCTCCGTGATTTTATTATTCTGTTAATATTTGATGACGCGTACAAATTATGTAGCTCGTCATTGTGCAGTTTCCTCCACTCCCCAGTTTCCTCATCTTTCTTTGGCCCGTATATTTTCCGCAGAACCTTATTTTCAAATACCCTAAAACGATTTTCTTCCGCTTTAGTGAGCGTCCAGGTTTCGCACCCGTACAAGATTACCGGCATTATTATAGTCCTATATACCCTTATATTGACATTTTTCGACAGTAGCTTTGACTTAAGTAATCTATTCACAGCGTAGAAGCAGTCATTACCCGAATGAAGTCTCTTATTAATCTCGGCTTTAATTTCGTTTCGATCATTTATAGTTGTACCTAAATATCTGAATTCGCTAACCTTTTCAAAAGTGAAATTTCCGACTCTGAGATCCCCCTCTCCTTCGCGACTGCCCAGTTTCTCCATGATCATATATTTCGTTTTCGATTCGCTCACTTCTAACCCCGTGTCTTTAGCCGCATTTATAAGGATTTCCGCGTTTCTCGCCACCGTTTCACCATTATCTCCCACTATATCCAAGTCATCTGCGTAGCCTAAAATCTGCGTTGTTCCGTTGAGTGTTGCGCCTAGCTCGCCAGCCTGCATTTTTCTAACAACATATTCTAGCGTCAAGTTAAAGAGTACCGTTGAAAGCCCGTCACCTTGCTTCAAACTGTCGCAAATCATGAACGATTCGGATACATTACCGCCTACTCGGACTCATATTTGAATTAATTTTACGAGTTTTTTTGGTACGCCAAGGAGCACTAGGATTTGGTACATTTTACTTCACTTGACAGAGTCGTACGCTTTCTTAAAGTTCCACAAATAGCTGGTGTATAGTTTCGCAATATTCCCACTTTTTCTCTAATAATTGTCTTATGGTAAACATTTGATCGATGGTCGACCTGTTGCGCCTGAATCCACTGATAATCTCCTATTATATCTTTCGCGAAGGGTGTGAGTCTGACCTGTATTACGTTTGACAGAACTTTGTAGCAGGTAGCTAAAAGTGAGATTCCCGGTAGTTATTGCAGTCTGTTTTATCTCCCTTTTTAAAGATCGGTATGATGATGGATTCTTTCCAATTTTCTGGTATTGTTTCATTTCTCCAAATAGCACATACTAGATAAAAAATTTTAGATGTAAGCGCGGTGCCCTCATATTTAAGTAGTTCAGCTGGTATAGAATCGTTTCCTGCGGCCTTATTGTTTTTTAGCTTTTTGATCGCGGCCTGTACTTCTTTGTAGGTCGGTTCGTCCATATGGAGTTCAGCGGTGTGGATTTCGTCTCTCATTTCCTCGGAGTTTTCATGCACGTTTAATAACTTATCGAAATAGTCTTTCCATAATTTCAGTAGTTCATTTTCGCTTGTCACGAGGTTCCCGTCCTTATCTTTCATTAACTGCGATCTACTCTGAAAACCCTTCCTAATAGCGTTTATTCCATTGTACATCTCGCGCGGATTATTTTCCTTACTATTAGTTTCTATTTTTCTAATTTCATATTTCTGATACTCGCGCTTCTTGTTTCTGTAAATCACACCCACTTGCTTTCTTATTTCATGGTATTCTTCTACGGCCCTACCGCTTTCATTGTGTACGATATCTAATTTAGCCTTCTTGCGCCTTTTAAACCAGAGTTCGCACTCTTCGTCAAACCATGGTTTGCTCTTCGGCCTTTTTTTCTTAACCAGTACTTTGTTCGCGGCCCCTTTTATAGTTTTTTTATAGCCCCCATAACCTGTTTGTTTCCTCGAGCACCTGAAATCGGTTGCTAACTTCTACTTGGAACTTGATTCGCTCTACCCTGCTTCGTAGTTTTCCAATATCAAAGGTTTCTACTTTGTTCGCTCGCTTACTATTTTGACCAAGTATAACAATCCGTAGGAAACCGTAAAGAAACATAAGAATGTCCCAAATCCAACAGAATCTTATGTTTTCTTACTTTTTCATTTCTACAGGGGAATCATTTCTATTTACTTTCTTTAGTGATGAAATTGTAATTTAACTTAAATTCACATGAATAAAATTTATTTCTTATTAAAGTTAAGTAGTGATTTAATTTATATACACGGTGACCCATTTTAATCGCCGCACCCGGATTTCTCGGAACCTAAGCAGATAGAGAAAAACGGTTCAGATAAAAGTTGTAGGGGACAAAGGGGGCTACACAATGGCGCTAACGTCTTTGACCTTGAACTTGACCTTTAAGGTTATTTCAAGGTCAAAGTGGTTTTTTCATATGGGAACACCTAGTTTTGACCCCAGATTCGGAAAGAGCGGGAACTTTTACGTTCAAAATCATATTGAGAAAAATTTTTTCAAGGTCATTTCAAGGTCAAATCAAGGTCAAATTCCGAAAAGTCCGTTTAAAATCGTTTTTTTTCATGAACCACAGACTAAGCTGGTTCAAATTGATCGTAGGCTATTAATAGGGGAACCCAAAACTTATACATCCTAGTAAACAAAACTCAAACTCGCACATCCTAACCCCATAAACTTCGTGCCCTTACATACTAAACTGTTACACCCCAGTCCCACGCAACCATACCCCACACCCCCCAATCTCACACATCCGTACCCCATGCATGCTAATCCCACACACCCGAAACCCACACATCCTGAACCTTGAAAAATTTTTCTCAAGGGCAAAATAATTTTTTAACGGTAACTTTAAGATCGTTGAAGCTTCTGTTATAAATGTATTAACCTTACTTTTCGCGCTACCCAGAAACAACGACATGGACGTAGTAAGGGTTGTTTCCTTTTAGGTGCTTGATTAAAGTGAGTCGCCTTGCCTCTCACTGTTCGGGGTGCTTGATAATAGTGAGTCCCCTTGCCTCTCACTGTTCGGGGTGCTTGATTATAGTGAGTCCCCTTGCCTCTCACTGTTCGGGGTGCTTGATTATAGTGAGTCCCCTTGCCTCTTACTGGCAGCGAATGGCAGCGCATGCTTGACGAATCCTATCCTGCATATCTGCTCTTGTAGTGGGTTGTTGCTCAAAAACAGCATTTTTTAAATACCCCCATAAATAGAAATCTGGTGATGTAAGATCGGGTGAGCAAGCAGGCCAGTTAACCGGACCTCCTCGACCAATCCATCTGTTACCATAGTGCTCATTCAATAAAGCCCTTACAATTCGAGCGAAATGTGGTGGTGCGCCGTCCTGCTGGAGCCATATTCTTCGTCGAGTTTCTAAATCAACATCTTCCATCAATCCAGGTAGTTCATCTCTTATTAGCGTCAAATAGGTATGTTGATTTACATTTTCTTCAAAAAAATAAGGACCAATCAAATATCCATTGATAATCCCGCACCATACCATAATACTCCAACGTCTTTGATGGTTTACAGTTCTGACCCAATGAGAATTCACATCAGACCAATAATGGCAATTATGCCTATTCAGTTCCCCATCACTTTGAAATTTTGCTTCATCAGAAAAAAGAAGAAAGTTAAAAAAGTCTGGATCATTTTCTATCATTCGTAAAGCCCATTGGCAAAACACAATACGCTGTTGGAAATGCTCAAACTGTAGCTCTTGAACCAAAGTAATATGATACGCGTGATATTGAAGCACCTTCATAATTCTTAAAAAAGTATTTCTTGGAATACCAATTTCCCTTTCGACTCGACGAGCGCTAATGTGTGGGTCAAGATGAATTATTGCAAGGATAGTTACAACTCGATTATCATTTTCATCATACTCATGGCGTCTACGTTGGCGAACCATGTGTCCACCACGAGCTCTTTGAGTTAAACGTCTGATAGCTCTATCGTCAGGGTGTCGTCTGTCAGGAAAGCGTTCAGCATAAAGTCTTGCCGCACCACGATAATTATTTTGGCTTGCTCCTAAAACCAAAATCATATCAACGATCTCGTTGGGCGGATAGTCAGCCATTTCAGAGCCAGCTATTAATTACTATTAAATTTAAATAGTAAAATGGTATCAAAAATATTAATAATTATAAGGCTCGCCCGTATACGTTCCTGCCTAAAAAGGAAGAACGTTGGAAAATTACGGTAACTTTATTTAGCTTACTGTATTTGCCATAAATACTTCGTTTGTAACACTTTTTTAATTTTAAATTTTAACTTAAAATAATCGTCAAAACATTAAAGGTATTCAATAAAGCATTATTTCTTATTATGATTGCAAATAAAACTAAAACTTCCTTTTATTTTTTTGTTTTATGTAAATAATGTGAATTAGTAGCGTTCGAATTTCAGAAATACTAATTTTGATAATGTAATCATTAAAAACACATCTACGAAGAAAATAGGTCCCGTCAATGGTTCTTTTAATTAAATCTGAACTGCTCACCGATTTTAAGGTTTTCCACCCATTTTTAATATTAAGTTTTTTTTTTAATTCTAAAAAAAAATAGCTACGATGCTTTTTGTACAATACAGAAATGTTGTATCTTTATTTTTTAGGAAGTTATGAGTTTCTTTTGTAAAAAGAATCACATTTTTTGACAGCTCATAATTCAAAAAATTAGGATCCGACTAAGATAATTGTAAAAAAAATGCAAATACAAAGTCAAAATTTAAATTAATCAGTGAGGTAGGAAAATGTTGGTTAAGAATGCGTGAGTTTAAAGTTTGCGGATCGAATGTTTTTGGTTTTGAGATTTGTGGGGTTAGGATTTGTGAGTTAAAATTTGTGGGTTTCCATTTTAATCTCAAGGTCAAATTCTGCACTTCAGATTGTTTTTGCCTAGAAATCATAAAAAAATAAACAAATTAAAAAATTTATTTACAGCCTACGATCAATTTGAACCAGCTTAGCCTGTGGTTCATGGAAAAAAACGATTTTAAACGGACTTTTCGGAATTTGACCTCGATTTGACCTTGAAATGACCTTGAAAAATTTTTTCTCAATATGATTTTGAACGTAAAATTTCCCGCTCTTCCCGAATCCGGGGTCAAAACTAGGTGTTCCCACATGAAAAAACCACTTTGACCTTGAAATAACCTTAAAGGGCAAGTTCAAGGTCAAAGACGTTAGCGCCATTGTGTGGCCCCCTTTGTCCCCTACAATTTTTATCTGAACCGTTTTTCCCTATCTGGCTTAGGTTCCGAGAAATCCGGGTGCGGCGATTAAAATGGGTCACCGTGTATATTAGAACTACTAATTAAACGTCAAGAATTCAAAAGAAATTGTTGTTTTATTTAGCAGAGGAGAGTGTCATATCTTTGGAAAACGGATTTTGACGAAGCTTTGTAGATGTTTGTTTATTGCATAAATTATTAATAATTTGTTTATTGTTCACAACTCTGTCTTTTGACAGGTCATAGGGTATGTTTCGCTGTGTTCATCGGTGATTCTGCCGTAACTTTCCCAAAAAAAGCATAAAAACGGCGGATGAGTGAAAATTATCGATTTTTATCTCCAGTCTGCATTGATTCCCCTGAATTTTCAAGGGGGTATCGGAGCTAACTTCGTATGATTTTTTCTGTAATTTTAGCCGTAGAGTAACGTGGTGTTATACGCTTTTTATGATAATGATTGAAAATGTCTTTTATTTTGATAATACTTTTCATAAGCTGTTACGGAACTGACCCTTTGCGGAATTGACATTTTACTTTGAAACTGCTCTCATAACTCTTTAGTTATACTCCAAGATTTGACTCAACCAAAATCGATAAAGACCAAATTCTTTAATTCTACGATTGAGTGATAAGATCAAATTCTAACAAATGTATATTATTAACTCTATAGTTTACTATGTACACGGAGGAATTTTCTTACCTACCATACTTCTGCGTACGTCTCCTAGGGGTTGTAGGACCTCGTCGTGTGCCCTTCGGGGACGGTGGAGAGGCCTAATTCGGATGTCCTGGGGGCTAAAGCTCTGCCCCACGGGGAGCGGAAAGCGGGGGGACGGGCCCCCTCCTGATCCGCCGGACCCTATAAACGGGTAATCGCGTCGGAGGGTGGGGGACTGAGTATCCTGACGGTCGAGGCTGCGTGGGCGCGGGTGGGCGGGGATCGTTAAGTCGATCTCGGTCAATCCGGGTCTGCTAGGTCCTAGCCTAGGCAGGGTCGAACATCGCTTGGGTTCTCTCGGTGTGTCAGGGCCCTCTAAACCCCTCGGGTGGGGGCGGGGCACCACCTTAGCCCCGGCCCGGTGGACTTAGGGAAGCCCAGCGGACTCGAGTGACAAAGAAACAACCCTCCAACCTGAGCTAGGTGAGGCCTGGTTGGGGTATACTCACCACCGCGCGTATTCTGGCGGAAGACGCGCGGGTTACACACAAGCAAACTGCACAACACGTAGTACACAAATACTCACACACAGCGGAACATCCTGCGCTTTGTGTCCGGTGCAGTGCGGATCTCGGATGGGTGTCTATTCGGGTCTGACAGAGGGTACAGCTTAAAAACTGGGGACGACACTCCCAGGCTGCCGGATAGTACAGGGGCCCGGTGATATCTAGCCCATTGATCTGGCTGCCCCATCAACCGGCGAAAATCTCCCCGGGTGCAGTAGTGCTGGATGGCGACCAGATAGGGCCATGCTGTGCTGGGGGGGGGGGGGGGGGCTCTGCCGAGGCCACTGCCGGGCGCGGCGGGCACCTGGATGAGGACACGGGCTGCACCTCCGACTACTGATCGACAGCCTGACCTCCGACCACAATACACTTTGCATTTTCCTCCGCCATCACCCACCCTATGAAAATGAGTAAAAATAATATAAACGACGAAAATGTGTCACAACAGATCGGGCTCAAATCAAAAAGGTAGCGATGGCGATACCGTTCGGGCGACCGATCTGTTACTACAGGCTGGCAATACCGACGGGATCCCAGGCAAAATTGAATCGGTAGAAGAGGGGGCTTTGAGTTCTGTAGCACCCTGTGACGAGGTAGGGCATAGCGAGATTCGGGCGCGCGGCCTTCAGGCTGCCAATACCGGAATCGCTATTCCCGAATCCATCAAGGGTGCACCAGGCTCAAAGCAGGTAAATAGGAAGAACAAAAATAAAAAGAAACAGTCGGGTTCAGAGTGAAGGAAACGGCGATGGGATACCGGCAGAGGCTTGGTGACTACTTCCGAGCCCATGGCCGTTGACACTACTCCGAACAAAAGACGTCACTCGGACAGTTCAACCCCCAGGAGTGTTAAGAAGGCTAATAAGGAGGAGCCGAAGGTACCTCTGAACTACAGTAGGGCGACGGCCAACGATATGAAGATGGCCGTCATCCCTGCAGAGTTTCAGGGAGACGCTGTTCCTCTGTTCAGGGATAACTGGCTGCTGAGAGGCGCGCAAGTTTTCCACTGTAACGGACCGGCAGACAAAGACTGGCTTTGTCAGAATGCGCCAAAGTGGGAACCTTGGCAGTGGGCTCGACTCGAAGTTATCGAGGCGAGCAAACTGCTCAGGTTGTCAAAGGCTACGATTTTTGTCCCCGGAAATCAGAACTCCGAGGTCATAATGAAACGCCTGGCAAAACAAAATCCTGACCTTAAAGTGGCAACATAGAAAGTCTTCAGTACCAAGGTAGTTGAGGACGCTATTAAGAAAAAGACGGAGACCGCGGTTAACGTTCTCCTAGAGGAGTCAGGGTCGCAGCTCTGAAGAGACTCGACTTCATGCCTTTCTGCGGAGCGGCTCGAGCACATTACTCGATGTGGTCGACCAAAGACAATAAGAAACAGGTGGAACCTCCAGAGGTAAGGGAGGAGATCCTAGAGGTGGACCGGACACCCGGGGAAATGGGGGGACCTTCTGCTTCCAATGAATAAGGGGGGCTTAAGGGGCGCGAGGCGTGGGAGAGACACAGGTTCGGTCAATCTGACACGATCCATTATCTCTTTCACGCAGATTAACTTGCATCACTGCAAAAACGCATCGGCGATTTTGGCTAAGCGTATGGCGGAGGTGCACACAGGTATAGCACTAATCCAAGAATCTTGGATTAGTAAGGGTAGAATTGCAGGATTGGGGGGCCGCGGTTTGCTTTTCCATGGAAGCGAGGGTCACCCTAGAACCTGCATCTTAGTAAAAGGTATGAAATGTGAGCCCTGGCTGAGGTTCTGCGGGAAGGACCTCACCACGGTTGTAATCAAAGTAAAGTGGAAAAATGGCATCGAAAGGGAGATAGTAGTAGGTGCTGCCTACTTCCCATACGACTCTGAAGCGGGACCACCTCCCGAAAAAGTAAAGGACCTCATTTCAGTGTGCGAACAGGAAAAGAAGAACCTACTTCTAGGCTGTGATGCCAATGCGCACCACATAGTCTGGGGTAGTTCGGATTGTAACAAAAGGGGAGAAACTCTCCTGGATTACTTAGCGGGCACGGAACTAGACCTCCTCAACAGGGGTCGAGAACCGACCTTTAGAAATGCAGCTCGTCAAGAGGTGATTGACATCACTCTGGTCTCCAGGAGATTGGACAGGCTGGTCTCAGGCTGGAGAGTCTCTGATGAGGTCTCTATGTCGGATCACAGCCATATTCTCTTCGAAATCAGAGAGATTCAGGAGGAACGAAGTCAATGGAGAAACCCTAGGCGAACGAACTGGGAAGGTTATGTAAATGATTTGTCAGTAAATCTGACGACTCTCACGGATAAGTATACCTCGACAGAGGTTATCGACAAAAATTGCGAGCTTATACAAGACGCAATTATTGGGGCCTACGAGAAGAATTGTCGCCTTCGCGACAAGGCTTCACCCAATCAGACGGCCTGGTGGAATCCAGAACTGGAAGCCACGCGAAAGCGAGTTAGGAAGCTGTATAACAGATCAAAGAGAACGAAGAGCCACAAAGACCTGATGGCCTTTAGATTCTCTCAAAGAGAGTATAAAGAAGAAATAGCGTTGGCAAGGCGAGAAGTGTGGAAGAAGCACTGTGAGCAAATGAACACTTGTTCGGAAACGGCTAAACTGTGTCGTATCCTGGCTCAAGGGAACACAAACCACTCGGGCTCCATTAGGCTCCCGTCAGGGGAGTGGGCGGCGAGCGGAGACGAAGCTCTGGACTCCTTGCTCTGGGCCCACTTTCCAGAATGGAAGCCAGATCAGCCAGACGTGACCGATACTGGAGCCCTTGATTCACTGAACGCTGAGCGTTCGGTGGCTCATAGGATAATACAGAGCGAAAAAATTAGATGGGCTATAGGGACTTTTGAACCCTATAAAGCAGCAGGGGAGGATGGCATTTTTCCAGCACTCTTGCAGAAAGGAATGGAGGTGCTCTTAGCACCCCTGAGTGATCTATTTAAGGCATGCTTAATCTGGGGTTACATACCTCAGAAATGGAGGATAGCCAAAGTGGTGTTTTTACCAAAACCTGGTAAACCCACCCACGAGGTAGCCAAAGACTATAGGCCAATTAGCCTTACGTCTTTTGCTCTCAAAACATTGGAAAGACTGGTAGATCGTGATGTCAGGGATAATGCTCTAGCGGCTCTGCCGCTGCACCCCAGACAGCATGCTTATCAGGCAGGGAAATCGGTGGATTCGGCTCTCAAAGAAGCTGTTAACCACATCAGAAAGGGAATGAAAAACAAGGGCATGGTGTTGGGAGCTCTGCTAGACATAGAGGGAGCATTCAACTTCACCACCACGGAAAGTGTTTGCCAAGGTGTCACTGAACACGGGATAGACAACTCCATTATCAGATGGATTAAGCATTTACTGAACAACCGGGTGATCAAGGCCTACTGGGGTTCCTCGATCAGGCAAAGAGCTGTGAAAAGGGGGTGTCCACAAGGGGGGGGGGGGTAATGTATCCAACCTTCTGGTCGCTCACGATCGACAGTTTCATTAAAGCACTAAACGAAGCGGGATTTTATGCGCAAACGTACGCGGATGACATTCTCATACTGATCATGGCGGATGATGAGATTATCTTAGCAGAACTCATGCAACAGGCTCTTTCGGTCGTTGAAGACTGGTGCAAAAAGATGGGCTTATCCGTAAATCCATCTAAGACAGTACTAGTTAATTTCACAAACAGATATAAGGTTAAACCTCTTAAGGATATCAGTTTGTTTGGAGAGAAGCTCACCATCTCTAGGTCTGCCAAATACCTGGGAGTGACATTCGACAGCAAGCTGAAATGGGAGGAGCATATTCAGGAGAAATATAAAAAATTTGTGAGTGCCTACTGGGCGTGTAGGCGAGTTTTCGGTATCAATTGGGGACTAAAACCCCCCATGATTCAATGGCTTTATACGGCAGTACTCAGACCTAGACTCCTACATGGCGCTATCGCCTGGTGGTCTAGGTGCTTGCTTAAAACGGGAAAGGAAATTCTGAACCGTATGCAGAACCTTATGCTAAGAGGTATTACGGGAGCGATGAAATCCACACCGCGAGCGGCGATTAAAATGCTCCTAGACATCCCACCCTTAGACCTGAAGGTTAGAACGGAGGCGTTTAGCGCCAATGTTCGTACATTGACGAAAACGGAACGGTGGGAACATTGTGATAAAGACATACTTGAGGAAGCTGGCGTCGACCTCAAGTCATTTTCTAGAGACAGGATAACCCGGAAATTTAATTTCGGGAAGTCTTACGTTATAAAGCCTCTAACTAGAGAGGACTGGAAAAGTGGGTTCCAACACCCAACATCTTCCAATAGGGTTTGGTTTACAGATGGTTCAAAAAGCGAATCTGGCACTGGGGCGGCGGCCTGGCTAGCGGGAACATCCCGCGAACTAGTGTTCAGCCTCGATCCTCACGCGTCAATTTTCCAAGCAGAAGTAAGAGCAATCAGGGAAACGGTGGGTAACATGTTAAGTGAAGAGCTGGAGGGCAGCGAAGTGGTTATCTATTCCGATAACTCCGCGGCCCTCTCAGCGCTTGGCAAAGCGGAAGTAATCTCGATAGAGGTTTGGAAATGTGTGAAAGCGTTAAACAAGCTAACAGAGAATAACAAAGTGACCTTAGCTTGGGTTCCAGGACATGCTGGAGTCTTAGGCAACGAGAAGGCGGACCGGTTAGCAAAACGAGGGGCGGCTGGGTGCCGAGCCACATATTGCAGGGTGGCTATACCAGAGAGCTCAATTAAGAGGACCCGGAATAGATCTGACCGTATCTGGCGGGAATCATCGGGAATGAGACAGGCCAAAACTTTGCTAGGTAGCTCCTCACCGCCAATCTGGAGCGGGGAGTTAATACTCCGCTCCAAAAGCTCAATAAGGGAAGTGGTGGGCTGGTTTTCGGGGCACTGCAGGGTAGGCCACCATCTTTTTAACATGGGGCTGCAACGGGTTGATTTGTGCAGATGGTGCGGTCAGGAGGAGGAGACCTCGACCCACCTGCTCTGTTACTGCTTGGCTTGGGCAATAACTAGATGGAGGTGGCTTGAACTCCCCTTCATTAAACCAGAAGACTTGGGAACAATGAAGCTTTCATTGATCTGCAGGTTTATAAGCATAATTAGAAGTAGGATGGAGGGTGGGACCTAAAACCAAGGGGGATAAGCACAATGGGCATGGCCTGAGTGCTGGACCGGCACGTCCCCGAAAGAGGCCGCCAGTTTACCCCGCCCCTCTTACGAATACGAATACGAATACTTCTGCGTAGAGTGCCGTTTTATATCGAAATTTTAGTTTTGGATATGTTACGGAACTGACATTTGTGCCCTAATTTATTGATTTGTTTTAAAAGGTAGCATTTATGTACGTTTACGGCTTTTAATAATCATAGTTGGTTATGTCATACATATGCAAAAATTAAGAAGGAATTTCTTTTCCGATCAATGTACAAGTGTCTAAGAGGCCTGGACGCAAAGTGAGCAAGTTACGGCGGAATCACCCATTAGGCCAGTTTAACTTCAAAAGTATCTGAAAATTTATAAGACCAAAACTATTTTTTTCGCCATAAAAAACTCTTTCTTAGAATTTTGAGGATTTTTTGTATTCATAATAACATTTAAAACACAATACTTGAATAGGCTACATTAAAAAGTATTCCTATCAAAATTAGTCGTTAGATACTTTTAAAAGTCAAATAGCACGTTTTTCAAAACGACACTAATATTCACTTTACCGTTCTCCATTTAGTCATGTCGGTCACCACGTGGGGTGTATGAATCAATCACCCCAACGAAAAAATGTAATATATCTGTTTTTACTTCGATCGCTAGTAAAAATTTAGTTACATGAAGTTCCGGGATCGCTGATTACGATCTGCAATCCAACCCTAGTAGAAATGAAAACTGTGAAAAAAATGAGAGAAAGTATGAAAAAATGTGAAAAAACACATACTTATGGTTAGAAACTAATATGCACACAATTTTTCATAGTTTTTCACATTTATATAAAACACGTATTTTATCTAATAAAACTTGCACAATTTTTCACATTTCTTTACTGTTCTTCACAGTTTTTCACATTTTTTCACATTTTTTTGTTGCATTCTCTTATATAAAGGAAATTACAACGATGAGGAATGGTGATAAAATGTGAGAAACTGTGAAAAACTATGAAAAATTGTGATAAAATGTGAGAAACTGTGAAAAACTATAAGAAACTGTGATAAAACCATGAAAAACTGTACAAAATTTATGAAACACTCTATAACATTTTTTAAAATCCTGTTCCAAATGTAAGCCCAATTTCAGTCTTTAACGAAATTCTCATGGTTTCACACCCTTTTTCACACATTTGTCACAGTTTTTCACATTTTGAAATTTCCACTATAAATTACGAAATTCAAAATGGCGGATCTAATATGACCGTTCTACAATAAATATGTGTCTATATCCGTCATTTTTGATTTTAAAATTTGGACTTCAAATTAATTAGTAACCTAAAAAATCCCTGTATTATATAAGTTTTTACGACAATCGAAGTGAAAACGTTAGCTTTATCAATTTTACTTACGAGAAAGCTTGCTTTGCTTTGCGATATTAAAAATTATTTTTATCAAAAATAAATGTTAGAAACATGTTTTGGGACATTTGTAATTTAAATACACTAATTTAAAAAAAATGTCCGTATGAATGTTTATGTGTATGTATGTATACGACAGTTTCTCAGGATATACACGGCAAAAATTAATTTTTCATGCGTATTTTTTTTATGATGCGAGGACAAAAGTAATGGATTTTATTCGTGATGGGTCGCTTTTTAAGTTTTTCTGTTTTTTTTGATACGTTAAAAATATCATCAATAATTTAGTGCAAGTGTATTTGAATGAGCATACAATTATTAATCTTCTGCGTCCAAAAATTTTACATAACCTAATTCAATTCTCCTGTTATGTAGGAAAGCGTCATATTTCTTTCAAACGGTTATATCTCAAAAACCTATAATGGAAAATCGTTGAAAATAATTGAGGTAATTAGTGACACCGAGAAGAACATTCAGTAAAACTTTTGTCATTTTATTTTTCCATTCTTGAAGAGAAAATTATTTTATAAATAAAATCCTCTTTCTGTGTGCTACGATAACTGGAGTAAAACCGCACGAATCAAGCTGAAATTTTTCAGAAATAAGTAGCTTTTTAGTATTTGTTAGCAAAATTCTTGGCCCATATTGTAAGCCCTTTCATCAGGACTTTGTAAAGGATGAGGATAAGTAGGGATATGATCGATCATGTCTATCGTTTTAATAAGATCGTAAATAGGCTATTAATATATATATCCCCGAGACAACCGAATCGACTTTTAATTTTTGTGTGCATGTTTATTCGACTTATTGTCGATCAATTTGTTTAAAACATTGTACTCGACTTTCTATAATAAGGGTTGTTAGTGTCGCTCTTTACGACTTTGCAATTCAAATTGTGTACAACCGAAAGAGAAAATTCACAATGTTATATTTTTTTAATTCTATTTTGTACGGAAATGCTACAGAAAATCAACTATATGTTGGGCAGTTTTGGATGTGCTTTAAGGGAAAATTGGACTGAAGGTTTAAATAATATTAATAAAAGACGCTGTTAAATTTGCAGTTGAAAGTGGAAAAATCTGGCAAATTTTGCAGTTTAAGAAAAAGGTGGATCAAATTTGTGTATTCTAACGAGTACTTCTGAAATTTCGTATCCCATAGTATTTCAGGTTGCTGATTATGAATCCAATATATGTCAGGATTTCAAAATTCAAAATGGCCGATCCAGTATGGTGGCCAAAAAAATTACTGTTTTTTGTTGAAAATCGGTATCTGGGGGGTCAGGCCGCTGATTCACCTTAGCAGAACTCGACATCAGCGCTGTAGAGGTGGGGGAAATTGTAATCCTATATATGGTACGGTGATGTGAGTATTAATAGAGATAGTGATATCACTGTATGTTAATTTTATCCAATTTTACAAAAATAGGCTCACAACATTTATTTTGCGCTTAAAAACTGGTTTGATTCCTTCGTATAATTAAATAATTTAGTATTTTGAACTTGTCAAGCGATAAATGCAAATAAATGGAATAAAAGTGTTTACCTAGGCATATAACATCTGACGCAAGAGGCAGCACTTTCTACGTCTTAGTATATCTATATACATGATATATAATTAAGAATGAATTATTTTTTGTGACAATTGTATAATAAATATAACAGAAAAATGGAAATATATTTAATTTAACCCTTTAAGTCCCCTATACATCACGCAAGGAGAACATTATTTTGTATACTTCGTTGACTAAAAAATGTTCCAAAACTTTGCACCAATATGATTTATAGAACTGAACCTAGAAATCGATTATTGGTCATCGTTGTCTTAAATTAAGTAAATTTTAATAATTAGCATGGTAACAGATTAGTTTGAGTGTTTTTATACAAGTAGTTAATGAAATAATTAAAATAAACAATTCTTCTTGGAAGTTTTATGATAACATTTGTAGCGCCATACGCATTGTTTCGTGAATGTCACCGCCATTTTGAATTTTACGTAAGTCGATTAGATTTTTGTTTTAATCTAATGGTACCAGCGGTTTACTCTCCATCCAACAATAAAGTTACACATAGGTCAGTAGGGCACTAATGCGTTAAGGAGGTTTGGGAGCTTTAAATCGACCAATTACATTTTTTATATAGTTAATACTCATTAGTGTTGATGTTTATTTATGCGGAAGTAGTATACATTCGACGTAGAAAATATCTGATATGAACGATTATAATTTCTTGAAATACTGCAATTTCATTGGATTGAATGCACGTTTTAGATAACTTAATTGGAGGATTACAAGGAAATTCAAATAATTCGAATCAGATATTTTCCACGTCGAGTGTACACTATGAACATAAAAAAGCTTTTATCAACAATTCTGATGTTACAAACATAATTATTGCCAATTGAAAAAAATCAGTAAAAATGCAAAAAGTTATTCGGTATTCATGCAATTTTTATTTTTAAGGTCTTCTTTTGTTCCTTAAATGTTATTTTATAAATCGACCAAAACCAAATTTTAAAATAATTTGTTGTTGCTAAGAAAAAGCTTATTGTTTAATTAGATTACACGTGGAGTTCATATAAGTTCCCTAGTGAAAATAAAAAAAGTAATAAAACGTAAGAAAATATAAGCAAACGTAAACAAACGTAACAAATCGTAAAAAACTGTTGGATTTCGGACATTTTTACATGTTCTCACGTTTTTATACGTATTTTTATGATTTATTGTGTTTTCTTAAGTTTTATTAAGTTTCGAAATTTCGTGGAAAAAATATA
Organism: Gastracanthus pulcherrimus; assembly: GCA_949152435.1. NCBI lineage: Eukaryota > Metazoa > Arthropoda > Insecta > Hymenoptera > Pteromalidae > Gastracanthus > Gastracanthus pulcherrimus. Next base: position 130,504,976 of record OX424574.1, on the reverse strand, counting down.
GCTTGAATTTTTCAGCGATAGGTGGTGAGGCATATACAAACCAATTCACGTATACAAAATATAAACTTTAAGTTACTTAAGAAGCATCGACATTTAGAAAATATATTTTATTGAATATTTGACAATATAGAAGTCTCCTTAGTGAACGGAATTTTTAGTGTGAAAATTTAATCTAAAGTAATAAAACGTAAAGAAATCGTACGAAATTATATGAAAATATAATATAAAATGTCATAAACCCAACACTTTGTTACGTTCTGTTACGTTTATTACACTGTTATACTTTTTTTTACGATTTCTTCAACTTTTTTACGTTTCCTTACGTGTTATTACATTTATATAATTTCCACAGGGGTTTATTTTAACTAACTATAAGTTTTTTCTTAACAACAAAAGAAACCGCTGCCAAATCATTGGCACTTAGCTTCCTCAAACTAAATAAATTGTTTCAATATGAATTTCTTTATTCTAATACATTTTTTTTAATTGCTCTATTTCATTGATTGTTGTTAAAAGATAAATTACTAAAAATTATAAGCTTATGATCAAAAATTGCATTATCGATTTCAAAATATCGTACATAGAAAAATCGTTATAAAACAAAAACGAATCGAGGAATCTTTTTTTTTCTGATTTCGTATGTTCATCAAAAAAAAGATACAAATTCATCAAATTATTATAATTAGTAAAACATTTAAGTTTATAGAGAGTTAATTTATTACAACACTACAAGAAAAAGTATGGGCCATAAAAATCGTTATAAAACAAAAACAAATTGACGAAATTTAAAAAGTCTTTTTTATATTGAATCTTTACAAAAATAATAAAAAAATGAGCTTTGAATAGACAAAAATTACCACTTAATACCCAAGAAATAGGTGACCAAATTATAAAAAGGATCATAAAAATGAAAAATCATTATGGAATCAAAAAGTGGCCGAGTCTAAAAAAAATATTTCATTTCATCAAAAAGCAAAAAGAATGAGCGATTCGTAAAAAATTAACGTGTAATACCCAATTAATAGGCAATAACAAATTAATAACAAAATATAACCTCAAATATCTTGAAAAATAAAAGATTTCATATTCTGGTCAAGGAGCTCAGCCAAGATTGCCAAGAGACAGTTTTCCATCTCAATTTATTTATAAAGATTTTCCATCATGTTTCCAAAATATTTTCGAAAAATTTCGAAAAATTCCGAAAAATTTCGGAAATATTTCGTGTCGGGAAGATAGATAATTTTATTCTCTCTCAAATACATTTACACTGAAGCGATCATATTATTTCTACATACCAAATTAATTGGGTAGATGTAACTTAGCCTACTCGAAATTTTGTCTACTACATTTAAAATACATGATATACAGGGTGGGTCATTTTAATCTCCGCACCTAAATTTCTCTGTTCCTAAGCGTGGTATCGAAAAAAAGATGAAACAAAAGTTGACAAGGGCAAAGGGGGTCAAACATTGGTGACCTTGAACTTAATCTTCAAGGTTATTTCAAGGTCAACTTGATTTTTTTAAATGGAAACTCGTAATTTTTATCCCGGAATTGAAAAGAGCGGAAAATTTTACATCGAAAATGTCTTTGAGAAAATTTTGTTTTGTGACCTTAGAGAGGTCAAAAATCAAAGTCAAACGTCTGAAAAACGATAATATGCTTTTTCTCTGAATAACAAAAAAAAACAAAAAAAAACGGCCCTTGTCAACTTTTGTCTCAACTTTTTTTCGATACCACGCTTAAGAACGGAAAAATTTAGGTGCGGAGATTTTTTTTTTTTTTTTATTATTACGCCTTTCAAGACTCAATATGAGTCTTATTTCGGCAAAGTTTATTGATCATAAAAGTAAAATTACAATATTATACAAAGTTATACATTTTTTTTACAAAGTTCTAGATACTGCACAATATGAGAACAAATTTGTGTTTTTGGATTACATAATAAATTGTCGACATTTACAGGCAGAGTAGTTTTTAATTTTTTTATCTTATTCAACAATATAAGCCTCTCTGTATCATAAAGTGAACATTGCCATAGAACATGATTAAGATCTTCGTCGTATACTCCGCATTGAGCGCATATTGGACTTTCTACTATATTGACTTTAGCTAACGAAGCAGCCAAATTGTAGTGGTCGGCTCTACATCTATTTAAAGTAGTTATGATACTTCTTGGTTGACTGGACTTATGGAACCATGTTTTAGATGAATTTTTAAAAAAGAGTTGAAAATATTTTTTTCCTTTAACTATACCTGTTTCTAAGCAAAATTTATTTGTATTTATGTATGATGTTTTTTTAAAATTCTCAAAAAAATCAGTGTAAGGAATAACCATTGAAATTGATGACTTTTTTAATGTATAAGTTTTGGCTAGTACGTCAGCTGCTTCATTACCATTAATCCCACTATGCGACGGAACCCATAAAAGGTTAATAGATCTTGTAGGATTTTGTTCTAATATTTGATTATAAATTTGTTTGGTTTTTAGAATATGATAATTTACCTTGATATTAATTTTAACAGACTTTAAGCTTTGTAGGACACTCAAAGAGTCGCTTATGATAGTAAAATTTAAGTGTGAGCTGTTGTTTATTTGTTGCATAGCTTTGTAAATAGCTATGCATTCAGCCGTAAAAATTGAACAGTTTTTCGGTATCGCTAGTCCTACCTTTACATTTTTTAATGGATAAATGGTAGCTAATCCTACAGAGTCATTTTCACCTTTACTACCATCTGTATATATCGCATGAGAATCTAAACTATTTAAGTGTGTGCTAAGTGCATTATTTGGATCGTTACTTTCTTTGAGTTCGCAACCAATTTCTGTGTTTATAGGCATACTTGTAGTTATAGTTTTATAATCATGGCAGTAAATCGTATAATTCTTTTGTGCTTTTACGTTTATTTTTACTATATCTTTAATACATTCGTTTATAAGACGAATGGATTTATGATTTTCATTTTTTTCAATAAATTGATGAAAATCATATATTGTATTGTATATAATAAGACTAGAATTAAATAAAACTTTCACGAGATAGCTTTTACATAAAAATTTCGTTCGTTCGACAATTGAATGTAATTTCGATTCAGCGAGAATCACATTTGTAGGGGAAGTCTTTCGGTATCCCATAGCTGGTCTTAATGCATCAAATTGAATTTTTTCTAGACTGTATTGAAGTTTTTTTGTTTTAGGGTAGAAAATGAAGCATCCATAATCAATTATAGAGCGAACGAAACTCTTGTACAAAATTATCAGTGTGCTGGGATGAGAACCCCATTTAACGCCGCACAAGTACTTTATAATATTTAATCTATTTGTACATTTTTGAATAAGCATTTCTACGTGAGGTTGAAAATTAAGCTTATAATCGAAAATCATCCCTAGGAATTTAACTGAAGCGCTTGATTTTATAGCGGTTTTACATATATTTATCTCTGTTTCTCCAGGTAAAATGCCTTTCTTGTTTATATGAAGAAAGATTGTTTTATTAGCCTTAAATTCTAGTCCTAAAAGATTTAAATTTTCACTCAAAATAGTAACTGCTTTTTCTACTTGCTTTTTTGATTTTTCTGTCGATCCGTAACTACTGTAAGCACTAATGTCATCTGCAAATTGTGAGTTAGTTACACTTTTTGGAATACCCATAGTGATATCCTTTACATATATAAGGTATAAGAGAGGACTAAGGACTCCTCCTTGGGGAACTCCTTTATAGCTACATCTATAGTTATCTTTCAATATTTCAGTATAGACACATCTACGATGAGTAATAAATTTTATAATTTGTATTAATAATTTAGAGCAACCTATTGACGCTAATTTTTCTAAAAGGATGTCACTATGGACGTTGTCATAAGCAAAACCTACATCTAGGAAAACAGCGAGGAGATCTTTTTTGTTTTCAAGTGCTTTTCTGCTTTTAAAGTAATATGTAATAAATTATCTATACACGACCGACCTTTTCTGAAGCCAGATTGATTGTTTGGTAATATATTGTAGTATTCACAATACCATTGCAGTCGATTTTTAATAAGTGATTCGAAAATTTTTCCCAAACTAGATGTTAGCGAAATTGGTCTTACACCATTGTTATTTGGTTTTGGAATAAATACTATAAATGATTTTTGCCAAGTCGTAGGAAAGCAATTATTTTGGTACATATCATTAAATATCTCAAGAAGCAGAAGCTTATATTTGTCCGGTAGATTTTTAAGTGTTTCGTAGTCTATTCCATCTAGACCTGCGGCTGACTTATTTTGTTTTGATTCTAATACAGAATTAAATTCTGAAAAATTAAACGGGCAATCAAAAAATTCATTTGTATTGCATTCAGGAAGAATTTCTGGATCGTTTTCACACCAAGGTGGACAAATTCTACTTAATGTACTAAGTATATTTTCGTTGTTTTGTAAATTTTCGCTAATATTTATAGGTTGCACTTTTGTCCACTTATCCTTCAAAATTTTACATCTATTCCAAACATATGTGGGATTTGTATGGATGTTTATAGTTTGGGCAAAACTTTTGAAATTTTCTTTTTTTTTAATTCTATACGTTCTAACAGCATCACAATTGGCTTTATTATACGCAATGCGATCACTGGCCGATTTACTGAACAACCATTTTTTGTAAGCCGCTTTTCTCAATCTTTTTATCTTGCTACACTCCTCGTCCCACCAAGGGACTGGGTGTTTATATTTTGATGGATCTATACATTTTTTTTAGGGGTACTCATAATTAAGTTGTTAATTATGTGTTCAGTGAATATTTCATATTTTTTATCGGCAGACGAGTTTACGAATTCTGATGTTAAGAATCTGTCAAATGTCAAATCTAAACTGTCGATAAACTTTTTCCAATTAGTGCGATTTGTTTTTATCTTAAAGGATTTTTTTTTATACGTATTTTTTCCAAGGTCAATCAAGCAACGAATAGGGTAGTGGTCAGAGCCCAGAGGATCGTCAAGTACATTTATGCTGATTTTATCGGCAATATTTAATGTGGAGAAGACTAAATCTATATTTGAATTAGGTGCGGAGATTAAAATGGTCCACCCTGTATATTGACATAGTAAATATATGTAAATATATGTTCTACATATTCTACGTTTTCTATATATTTCATTTATGTAGTAAATATATATGTTCTACATATTCTACGTATTCTATATAGTTCATTTATGTAGTAAATATATGTTCTACAGATTCTACGTATTCTATATATATCATTTATATAGTAAATATATGTTCTACATATTCTACGTATGCTATATATTTAATTTATGTAGTAAATATATGTTCTACATAGTCTACGTATGCTATATATTTCATTTATGTAGTAAATATATGTTCTACATATTCTACGTATTCTATATATTTCATTTATGTAGTAAACATATGTTCTACATATTCTACGTATTCTATATATTTCATTTATGTAGTAAATATATTTTATATATAGATTTTACTATTGCAATACATGACTTAAAGATAGTAGGCCAAATTTCGAGTAGGCTAAGTTACAACTACCCATTAATTTACTTCATTGATTTCAGAATAACGTAAAATAGAAAAATAAAAATAAAAATGAGTCCCAGTTGGCAAAAAATGACCGAGCCGTTCTCGAAATATAGGCAATAAAAAAAGTTTGAAAAAAAAAAAAATACAAGACACCAAATATTGTGAAAAATAAAAGTCCTCATAATCTGGGCAACGAACTTAGCCAAGAGATAGTTAAACGCTGCTTTTCAGGAAATTTTCAAAAATATTAATGCCGCTTTACTCTAATTATCGTTCGACATAGAAAATCGATTACTTTCTCGGCAAAAGAAAAATAAAATGGTTCAAAAAATTTACTGAATATTGTACTCAATGTTACTGATCGTCTCAATTTTTTAAAATATATTTCCATGATATATTGCTGAGATATAACTGTTTTAAAAAAACATGACGTTTCCGCGCATAACAGAAAAAGAGAAATAGCTTATAAACAATTTCGGGTCGGAAAAGGTAGGTAATTTTAAGCTCTTTAAAATGCATTATCACTCAATCGATGATATTATTTTTAAGGTATCAAAAGACCCCAAAAACTAAAACTCAAAAATCGAAAAACCGCTAAAAAACATAAATGCATCGAAAAACAAAAAAGAATATTTTTGAGCCGTCAACCCTTAAAAAGAAAAAAAAATGAGCTCTGAAACATAAATTTAACCGTGGATTACTCGAGATATGGTGCGCTACACAAACACATGCATACACACACACACACACACACGTACGCGCGCGCGCACGCACACACACACACACACACACCAATACGGACATTTTCTAAAAATACCGTATTTTGATTCCAAATGGTCAAACATATATTTCTAATATGTTTTTAAGAAAACTCTTTTTTTTACTATTACAAAGCTTCCTTTTGGAGGAAGCAATTATTTTAAAATTTGGTTTTGGTCGATTTATAAAAGAACATTTAAGGAACACAATAAGACCTTAAAAATAAAAATTGCATGAATACCGAAAAAGCTTTAAAATTTTTAGTGACTTTTTTTCAATTAGTAATAATTATGTTTAAAACATCAGAATTGTTGATAAAATTTTTTTTTCATTTTCATAATGGATACTGCTTCCACATATATAAATATTGACAATGATGAGTTTTAACTACAAAGAAAAAGAAATTGATCGATTTAAAGCACCCGAACCTCCTTAAGAGGAAGCCGTATCTGCTGTCCTTGTATAATCACATTTTTGCTAATTACTCAAATAGTGGTTTGTTAATTGAAAGAGTCGTCCCCAATTCTTCTTAAAATAAGGAATATTTTAAGACCTAAAAGAGTACCTAACATTATTTCCTTTCCGAAAATAGTTTGAAACGCAAAACATAACCTCAATTTTTGAGTTTCAAAGTATTCTCGGAAAGGAAATAATGTTAGATACTCTTTTAGGTCTCAAAATGTTCCTTATTTTAAGAAGAATTGGGAATGACTTTTAGTTTTTCAATTAACAAACTACTATTTAAATAAGTAGCAAAAATGTAATTAGACAAGGCCAGTAGATACGGCCTCCTCTTAATTGTAGCTTTCTAAAATGTATTTAAATAAGTTTAGGAAAGGATAATATAAGGAACAAAAAAAGAACTACAGAAAATTTTGACAGATGTTTTTATAGGAACTTGAAAGAATACAAAATTTTTTTATTACAAAAATCAGTCTTGGATGAATTACTGTTAATAAACTGTTGAAGCGTACAAAAATAGATCTTAATTACATTAATCCAAATTATGAATGATGCGAATTATAATTTTGCAGAGGCTTGCAATTTCATGGGAAAATTCGATTACATACAAGACACGAGAAATTTTGGCAATAGCCGACATCACGTTCAGAGTAAAAAACTACTATTTTAAGTTATACAATATATTCGAGTATAAAAAATATTATATGCTACTTATCTTATAAACTTATGTACCTAAAGCTCGTAGGAATGATTACTATAGCCTATTTAAGAAAATTGTTATTCATGTTATAACTGTACTTTACCTATCAAGGTTAATCATCATTAATACTAGATTTGAGCTGCGACTTTATAATATCTATATTTATTTTACGTACAAATATTTTAGATGACTTAAATTCTTATACCTACAAACGCATCTACATTTTCAACCGCAAAATAAGCATCGTTTTATTCAACATATTTTTTTTCTCTTGAATTTTTTTGTATAAAAATTAATAAAATATTTGTAACGTAGAAAATTAATTTTTTAAAATTAATGTAAATTTTGTTTACATAAACTGAACGCCAAAGTACTTTATAATCAAGTCATACATTTTTATTACTATATTTGTATAAATAATGGCACATCATGAAATCTATTTGAAGATAATCTTTAAGCATTTGAAAAACACTTGTCTTTTTAATAGTTACGAATTTAACTATTATTTAAGTACTCAAGAAATAAGAGCTAAAATTATAAATATTTGAATATTTTTTTAAGTATAATATTTTTCTTACAAATCACAATGAAGATGAATGAAACAATTTTGTATATCGACAGTTGAGTGGAAGAAGAGGCTAACTCAGTTTCCGCTTGAAGAAGAGGCTAACTCGGCGTTCGCTTGAAAAAGAGGCTAACTCGGAAATCGTGTAAAGAAGGGCTATTTTAACTAATTATTTCTCGCGTTTAATTTTGTAAAGAATAACAGTAAAAAATCGCAAAATTAATTTTTTCGCTAACCACGCGTTTTGCTATTTTTTTTTATTGTTGCTCTTTACAAAATTAAATACGAGAAATCATTATTTAAAGTAGCCCTTCTTTACGCGATTTCCGAGTTCGCCTCTTCCTGCACTCAACCGTCGATATAGTAAATTTAACAGTTAATAAATAAAACTTTGTCATGTTTATATATTATGAATTAATTTTATTTAAATAATATTAAAAAATTTGCAGAACTAAGAAGTCAAACTAGATGAAACAATTCAAGAAAAAAAATGTTTTTAAGGTTTTATGTTCATTTATCGATTGAAAATATATTTAATATAAAAAGTGACTAAATTTTACGTTTTGTAAGCTTATTGAGTACTAAAAGACAAGAGTAGCATAATATGGCAAATGTCTATGTAATATTTATAAAAATATGGCTAAGAGTATAAAAAGGTTTTTCTTATATACTAAGAAGAAATTATTACTAAGGACTGATATAATCGAAGCAAGATCTTATACCTTTATCATAAGGCAATAATATTTTTGGTAAAAAGAGGAAGAAATGCGCAAATGCACAAAAACGTATTCTATCTTATACAGATTCGACAACTATGTACAAAATATGTCCTTTTTAGGCATTGACAATGATGAATCGATTAAGTAATTTTAATGTCCATACTTTGTTATTGCTTGTAAAATGGAGGTACTTTCATAATAAAAAATATAATTAAAAATGTAAGAACCTAAAATTCTTGCGACGTTAATACATTTTCAACTACTGTCATATGATTATCATTCAATTCAAAATCTTCTATCACTGGCTGTTCACTTGCAGTCTTTTTGGAAGTACTCTTTAACTTTCTACGATTTTTTTTAATAATATTAAGATCACCTTCTTCATTCTGTGTACTCACTTTGGCTGTATTGTTCTTTGAGAAACTTATTTTCCTTTTTGTTAATAAATTTTGCAATTCGGGATTTGCCAGAAATTTATCACAACGCTTAGCGTGTACTTTCATATTGTCATGTCGATTAAATCCTTTTTGGCAACCAGGACAGTTATACCTGTTGTAGAAAAATGAAAATTAGATAAATATAAATTGAATGATTTATAATGTATAAGAATAAATTAATGATACTAACGTTATATCACTGTGAACAGCCATATGTGCTGCAAGATGTGACTGCTGAGCAAAGGATTTATTACATCTATTGCACTTATATTGTCTAATACCTTGATGTTTCAAAATATGCTCTTTCAAAATATGAGTACTCTTGTACACATTAGGACACATTGGACACTCGAATTTTGCATCAGAATGAACCTATTAAACAATCGTCACATAAATAGTGCTGAACAAACTTATATGATAATAAAAAAATCACAGATAACTTACACTTTCGTGATTATGTAGAGCTTTTCTTGATTTGTAAACCTTATTGCAAATTTTGCAAACATAATCTTTCGTATGAACGTTCAAGTAATGCCGCTCAAGGGCTTCTTCGTGTAAAACATAAGTAGAACAGAGAGTGCACTTAAATGCTTGTTCTTTATTGTGAGTAATTTGATGGGCACGCATTCTTCCTTTAGAATAGAATCCTTTTCCACATATGTCGCATTTAATATCCTATAAAGAATTATAATAATTTATATGAACTTTTAATTACAACTATTTATTACTAGTTACAACAGATCATGTACATCAAGATCTAATACATATTTGAATAGATCAAAGCATGTTTTCTTTGCAATTGAAATTTTATCAATATTTTGAAAATTAAAACGTTATGATATCAACATCATAAGCAAAACTTCAGAATGCTATAACTTCTTCAAATATAGCTTAATATCAAAAATTCTTAATGCATTATTAATTGGATTATAATCTGTATGAATTAATTCATGTAAAAGTCTTGTGTACAACATTGCTCACAAATTGACAAATAGGGAACTTGCATGAATTTTAAATTCAATTTTATTCGATAATATACTTAAAAATAATAAACTTTCCAAGATAGTTTTTTTTAATGCCTTATTTATTTATTTATTTATTTATTTATTTATTGATAAGTAGTAACATTTTAGATCACTATTTGAATCGATGTCACGTAACATCATCAACACGAGCGTCGAACACCGCTAAGCCAGCGCCACTGTGGCGACTTTAGGTACTAAATAGTAGGGCTGCGAAGCTGCGTCGCCAAATATACTCTATAGTATATACTATAGTATAACCCGTAGTAGGGTGCCACTTTTGGCGACGCAGCTGCAGTACGTTTAGTACCTAGAGTCGCTACAGTGGCGCTGACTTTGTGGTGTTCGACGCTCGTTTTAATGATGTCACGTGACATCCATTCAAAAAGCGATATAAAATTTTATTGTTTTCAATGCGTTATAAATAAATAAATACGCCATAAAAAATAAAACATTCAACTACGTTTTATTTTTTCATGTTACTTTATCGATTGCAAGTATTAGAACAGTGGTATTAAAACCCATGCAAGTTAACCCTTGTTGTAACCCTTCATTATGAAACGATTTTCGGGCACTTTTTTTCAAATAATATGAATTTCAATATACCTTTAATTGTATATTAACATATATATGTCGATTCGCTGTTTCCTCTAGATTTAATATTTTTTTCAGATTTTAAACTAGTGCAATATTTGTTTATTTAATAAACAAAATACTAAGCGATGTTCGGCTCCCATTATGAAACGTTATTTTTTTACTAGAACCAATGTTTCATAATGCATACCCATATTATGAAACATGATTAAATTGATATTTTAATACTATTTATTCGCAAATTTTTGCTGAAATTATCAATATAAGTAAAAAGTGGAATAAAACAATAATAGAAAGAAAGATAATTCAAAGGTTATACTAAATGCAGGATACGCTAATGTGTAGGCAAATTCATTAGAGCGATGTTTTATAGGTTAAGTTCGATTAATCATATTAACAAAATTAGTCCTTACTTAAAATTTTTATAGAAAGAAACACAAATACGTAAAAGTACAACAATTAATAATAATTATTTTTAGTTTTTATATGAAAATTCAGCTTTAAAACACGGAAATATTTTTATGCCCATTTGAACGAAAATGAACATTTTTTTCCCTGAAAAGCGAGACCAAAATTACACTTTTTGCCCGCAAAAATGATTAGCGGGAAAAAAGTAACCTTTTTCCCGCAAATCACTTTTCACCCTCGGGGAAAAAAGTGACTTCACTAGAAAATAGTCAAAATTCCTTTATTTCATCAAGTTCTACCAATAACCCTGATTTTCAATTGTCTTTTAACAGTCTATTAGTCCCGCTTACCAAGTCAAAATGTGACCACAGTTGAGATGGACATAAAGTACTATATATGTAACTAGAGAAAAAAGTCGATTTTTCCCTCGGATGATACTGTAAACTCACCCGCGGGAAAAATATTCGACTTTCTGCCCTTGTTACATAATGTACTATTTTTACTTTATTGAAATTGTATTTCGCAATTATCTCAATTTTATTGTAAAGTTGAATGTTTAATAATAATATGTATATTTTTAGGCACGACCGCGACACAAAAATGCCTTGTATTTTCGTTAGCGACAAATGTGAGATAGGATATCTTACGCAATTTTTAACCAATCGGGCTGAAATTTTAGGAGAAATCTCCTACAGCACAATATGAAATTCTATTTATTTTATCCCGATCCTGTACGTAGTTTTTAAATTGCGAGCACTTTTTGCTTATTTTTACGTGTTTTTTTTTAAATTCATGTTGCACGATTATCTCCACGAAATCTTAGCGGATCATGCTCAAATTTTTTTTGGGAACTTTCCTAAGTATAACAACCTGATGGTCCTATTTTGGGATTGATCTTGCAAATATACGCTGAATGCGGCGGCTATAAAAAATCGCTAAAAACTGTTTTTGGGCTACAACTTGAAAACTAAGCATTCTACGAAAAAAAGTTACAGAGAAAAGTTGTAGATCTTTCCCATTGACATCTATTTATGAAAATACTTTTAAATCGAGTTAACAGGCCAAAAACTAATTTTATCATCGAAAAATGCAGTGTTTTACTATAAAACTTTGCAGGTATGAATTTTACGTAAAAAAATTTAATGTAAAAGTTGTAGATCTCAAAAAAACACAACTTTTTATGGTAGTAAATATTAAAAAATAAATGCTTTAACACAAGAAACAGCCTAAAAAACGATTTTTAATACACATCATTTAATAACAATTGCGGTGCAGTACGCCTAATCGAACTTAAATTTTTTTAAAGATGTCCCCTTTTCAATAAAAGTTTTATATCCAAAGTACGACCACTTAAACACGATAGTATTTTTTTTTACTAAATACAAACAGATAATAGTGTCAGCGTTAAATGTAAGCTTTAGTTTAGCGCTTCGCGCGAGCACCGGTAAGGCAAGCGAGAGCGAAGCGCTCGCTCTGAAGCTCCGAAGCAGGCAAGTCACATGCGGCCGAAGGCCACGTGTGGCGCGCTAGTTATTTAGTATGCTTATTATTGTAAAATTTGTATAAAACCTAATATTTTACGAGTGTTTCATAAAGAGAGCCATGTTTTGTGGTGTGTCGTAATAGGCTACTTTACCTTAAACTACCATTTTAGAATACCTCGTCAATTCAGAAGTAACCTACTCTTCCAATGCAGTTTACTACACTACACTAGCTAGAACGAGGAGACTGGAACAACGTCCCTTATGAATTAAGACTTAATCCATCCCGTATATGCTTTCAAAAATGCAATCATACCAAAGACTTTGAAATGTGAATAAGGCGACAAATATTTATTGTATATTTTATTTTATTTTATTTTTATAGATATAGATATAAGAACCTCTATTTTCTGTTTTTAACCGATGTACACAAATGTCATATTTATATCAAGGGCCCCTTAAAGGGGCAGGCCCGGGTTAAACCCAAAAGATTTTTTTTTACTAGTCCAGGAAATTCTTTATGTTATAAGCAGTCATTTTGAAAATTTTTATGTTATAAATACTCAGTAATATCCTAAATTTTACCTTTGCAAACCCTCAAAATTTTGATCTTACACGTCACAATAAATCACTATTTTCAATAGCATATTTATTAAAGTTGCTGCGTTCCTCACACGATTGCAGGGGACATGATGAAATGTATTACAAAAAGAGCGAAGCACTTTATCGTTAAAATATTTGTTATTATTTCTTTTCAAAAAAGAAATAATAAAAAAAATTTTATCGAAAAAGTGCTTTGCACTTTTTGTACATGTCAAAAGGAGTCGAATAATTGTCGAAAAAAAAAATTGTTGTTCATCATGTCACCTGCAATCGTGTGAGGAACACAGTAACTTTAATAAATATGGTATTGAAAATAGTGATTTTTTTGTGACGTATAGGATCAAGATTTTGAGGCTTTACAATGGTAAAATGTAAGATATTACTAAGTATATTATTATTAAAAGGTGCCAGCTTTGTATCCCTAAGTATCCCTAAGTATATATAGCACAAATATTTTCAGAGTGATTGCTTTTAAACATAAAAAGTTTCCTAAACTAGTAAAAAAAAATTATTTGTTTGGGTTTAACCCAGGCCTGCCCTCTTAAGCTCGTTTACGTATCAAATAAATAAATAAATTTTAAAAAATAAACATTTTTTTGAAAAAAACAAAAATTTAGTTGGCTTGAAAGGTATATATTGCTGTTACTGTAACAAATTTTTGGATACTTCCCATATTTTCACTATAAAAATACAGTGGTTATTTCTTTAAATTGTTTGGGATTAATACTGTTTGACATTTTCAAGTAATTTACAGATGGGAATCTGAAAGAGCATCCTCAAAAAGCAAATTATTTGTTATTTATTTGCTTTCCTAATTAAAATTTGGAAAAATTTTACATAATCATACCCTTTTAATCATTTTCTCCTTGTTCAGACTTATTCATAAATACTTAAGTTTTTATCTCCCACTTTCCGTATACCAGTTAAGATTAAAAAAAAAAGAGAAAACGATTGTTTGATTATTTTATGAGACTTCTTAATTACCTTTTCTGTTTTGTGAATTAAGATGTGATGTGCGAGGACTTGCTTGCTTGTACTTGCAAATTCACAAAAGTCACATTGATAAGGTCTTGAACCAGTATGTATATTTATATGTTCCTCAAGTAGTGTAGTTGAATTATAACGTTTATTACATAAGTGACACTCGAACGGTTTAATTTTTAAGTGGCTTTTTCTAATATGACATCGAATATTGCTAACCGTCAATGTTGAAAAGTCACATGCTTTACATAAATATGGTTTCATGTCCAAATGTCGCCAAATATGAACCTAAAATAAGAATTCAATTACATATACTGTACTAAAAGTCAGATGACAGACAAAAGATAATGTTTTAGTATAATTGAAAACTCACTTGGCATTTGTCAAGTCTTGGATAAATAGCTTTACAAATTTTGCATTGAAATTTGCATTTATCAAGTATATTTACATTCTTGTCAACCTTTGATTCATCAACGAGTGTCATATCTATTGAGTAAAGTGTCTCAATATCTCTTTTTTGTTTATCAGTCATTAACTCTGATATTTTAGCAAATTTTCCTTCGCTATATCTACGTTCTGAACTGGTAGTTGATAAAGAGCGGTTCCTTTTAAGAGCTGCAGCACATTTCGGTAGAGCACCTGAGTTTTCTTTGGCAGGTAATTGTACTTCAAGTACAATCAATTGTTCAGTAGAGGTAGTCAAATTCATATCTTGTCCTGATGTTTGTACTACTAAGGTTCCATCCATTTTCATGGTCTCAGCTTCATCCCCTGGAGCAGGACTTGCAGTCTTAGATTGGTTTGAGTTTATCGTTTTTGGTTTCTCAGGTTCGGGTAATTGAGAGTTATTTGATATCCAAACTATTTCCTCAGCTTGTACTATTTCACTACCATCTGCCATTAAAGCATTATCAAGCCTTAAGTTATTGTCAAAAGATTCAGTTTTTAAAGGCATTATAATAGAAGTATCACCAGTAGAATTAATTATAGTTCCTTCAAATATAACATTACTTTGTTCTGCATCTTCATTAGATTTTGTCTTAGAGACAACGTTAGTATGATTTGGATTGACATTTTCTTCATTTGTACTTTTAACTTTATATTGAGGCTGTGCAACAAAATACTTATCTATTGTTTTACTTTTTTGTTTATAATCAGATTTCTTATTTCTACTTCCAGTTGATGGAGATGTTTTGGATCGTCTACTAATTTTTTTTTCATTCTTTTCAGATTTGGTTGAACGAGATCGTTGAACTGAAGTCTTGGATACAGTTTCTGTGGTTGAATTATCTACCTTAGAAGTTTGTTCTGATTGCAAATTTACATTTTTT
Organism: Gastracanthus pulcherrimus; assembly: GCA_949152435.1. NCBI lineage: Eukaryota > Metazoa > Arthropoda > Insecta > Hymenoptera > Pteromalidae > Gastracanthus > Gastracanthus pulcherrimus. Next base: position 130,489,388 of record OX424574.1, on the reverse strand, counting down.
GAAGTGCTGGTATCTGAACATATTTCTTTTGTAATTTGATTATTGGATTTACTACAAGTAGATGTATCCAAATTTTGTACATCTCCATTATCGATAATGAGAAGAGTGTCTAAAGCTGAAGAGTCAGTTATTTTCTCTATTATTGGCTCATTTGTAACTTCAGTTTCTTTAGCATCTTGCAAAGCTATATTCTCGTCATACTCTGCAGTTTTCAGTTTTGCTTGTTCCGATTGCATTGACTTCCCTTTACGTTTTCCATACTTACTTGGTAAAACATTTTCTTTGTCAGACTCTGCATCACTTTCAAGTTTGTCTTTTGATTCTTCTTTATTTTTCTCTATCTAAAAATAAAAAATTAATAAAATAAATTTAGTAAAAAATTAATCATAAAGTATATGAGAAACTTTGATGTAATATATAATCATACCTCTACTGTTGATTCTAAATCCTTTTGAGTATTATGGCACATATTATGAAAATCACATAAAAATTCCAATGTTCCCAAGCATCGCATACATATAACTTGAGGTAGACCGTCATCTGGCTTGATCTGTATATTTAAATATAATTTTTAAATGAAATAAATTTTATAAATATTAATTACATTAAATTCAATTCCTTGTTCTGAACTTTCAATTTAGGAAAGGGAAATGCTAGATTAAGGTAAGGAAAAAGTAACTTATGCATTAAAAAATATTGTACCTTTATTTATATCAGTGTAACAAATGATTAGGCACATTATTCAGAAGTATTTGGAATCTATTATCATTTTATAATATCTACTTGCTATTTCAGTAGGCACATATTAATTTATTTTTTTCTTTTTTAACAAATTGTATAATTTTTTTATTGGTTTGTCTGAAAAAAATTCTGATCATACTTTAATTCTTTAGAAACTTAGGTAAAAAACATTTATTGCCCTGTTATACTTAATATCATCAGGAAAACAAGATGACTTAACAACATATCTACTTGACACTCATTATTCTGTTCTTTCTCACTTATCAAAAACACGGATATATTGTAAAAGTTATAAATTTTTAAGATTCTTATAAAAAATCTATAAACTGGCAGTAGCCTTATAAAAAGTCTTTCTAGTTTAGTCTTCCACAAATGTTATTTTACTTAGTTTAGTTTTTTTTTAGTTGTTTGATGTTTAATCTCTTAATAAAGGCACTTTAATTATTACAGTTATGTTTTATCGCAATATCCAGTGCATATAAACATTACCAGATTTTTTGACACGCAAAGTTCGTATTGTTCCTAGAACATTTAACACATTTGTTGTACTTATGTGGTACAAAAGTCTTTTTATGTACATTCGTAAAAATATTTATAGATATCTTTTGTTATGTATATATATTTTGGAAATTTAACGCTTTTACAAAATTTGTAAAAATACTTGGAAAATACTTAATCTTATTTCCAAATTGAGTGACTTCTGGAAGCCCTATAAACTTCTATCTGAACATATTTTTCAATAAGTGATATCTACTGGGATAATATCACGCATAGCTTATAGCTTCAAATAGTAATAAAAGTAATTTTAAATTGTCAAATTAATGCAATTTTTATGCATTTTGAAATGAAAAACTGTAATAAAAAATGGATAATACAACAAAAAAAAAAGGAATTTGATATTATAATATAACATATTAAGGGAGGAGACCCATGTAATTTATTAGAAAAAAGTAATTAAAGAGACTCTAATGAATGAATCTATAAACTTTTAAATACTGTTATGTACCACTTTGCCAAGTGGAAACAATTTTTTTGTTATAAACTATATTATTATGTAGCAGCTATAAAGATACGAGTACAGAAGATGCTACAGCGTCCACCAATTGAAACATGTTAGCATCAATATTTGTTTATAACTACTAGATAATATATTTTAACAAAAAAATTATTTCTACTCAATATGAAAGTATCAAAAAATTTGTAGAACAATTTGTTGCAAAGTTTAAAAAAGAATTCCAAACGATCATCTTTCTTTTCTGGAAAATTACAAGAATCTTCCACCTTAAACAAACAACCTAAGGCTAAGCGTCAGAAATTGGAATCAAGTGGAACATCTTTCTGTCGCAACTATAAAGAAAATTAATTAATAATATTAAAACAAAAAAAATCATCCAACACGATCACATTTTCTTAGGTAGATCCTGAAATATCTCTTTTTTTCCGTTAGAGAACTATTTTCATTATTGGAAATTTTATTTTGCTTGGCAATCATTTTCTTCTTCAGGCATAAGATGTCTTCTTCGATGAACTTTCATATTATCTCGCCGATTAAACATTTTTCCGCATTCAGGACAAGCGTGACTTTTTTCTTCATGAACATGGCGATGAGCAGCTAAATGACTTGCTTGTGCAAATGTAGCTCCACATTTTTGGCAGACATGTTTGCGCACTCCCTGATGCTTTAATACATGTTCATTTAAAAAGGCTTTTGATGCATATCTTTTATTGCAAATCTTACATAGAAAAGGTTTTGGATTACTATGCTGCATTACATGAGCTTTGTACTTGGAAGCTACTTTGAAAGTTTTACTGCAAGTTTCACAAGTGTATGTCGTTGTGTGACGAGTTTTTATATGTTCATTTAAAACAGACAAACTTGAGTAAAGATTGTAACAAAAACGACAACGAAAGTTTCGTCGATCTTTCATGTGAACGCTGCCAATATGGCTTAGCAATCTCGTGCGATAAGGGAAGACTTTTCCACAGTATTCACAGGCTAAATTTTGTGGAGGCATATGTGATTTAACATGCATTTGCAATGAAACTTTGTGATGGTAACTTTGATCACAGTCTGCACACTGATAGGGTCTGACACCTTTGTGCACATTATTGTGTTCTGCTAGATCAAATTTTGACCTGAATCTTTTTGGACACTTTGGACAACGAATAGGTCGAGGATTAGTGTGCGAACATCGTATGTGCTTCATGACATCAGATTTGCAGACAAATTTGGCTTGACATAAAATGCACATGTACTGTTTTATACCAAGGTGGGTTTTCACATGTACTGTGCATTTATCTTTGCGTTCATACACTTTCCGACAAAGTTTACAGACATAACTTACTTGATTATTTATGTTAACTTGCTCAACATTTTCATCAACATGAATTTCTTCACCATCCATTTTAAAAAGTTCTTCTGGGTTTCGTGCAGTATTATTGATGTCTACAGCATTTTGTAACTTATCAATCAAACTACGATTTTGATCATTTGAAGCATCAGGACTGACCATATTGTTAACAAGATTATTTACTTCCTCATTAGTTCCATCTTCCAGGAATGTAACAATAGATTTGTCAACTAAGCATGAGCCTTGATCAGGGAAAACTTTAGCTAATACAGTTAAAGAATCTGTTTCTTGCTTTTTGCATAATTCAACTGTAAAACTTATATCTTCAAAATCATTACTACGGTTTGTGGATTCCTTAACAGAAACGCCTATTCCAGGTGCATTAGTTATAGCTGACAATACTTTATTCAAAGTATTTGTTGGTATTTGAATCTTATTATTTTGATCGACTTGACTTATCTTTTCAATATTTTCATTAATATTGGAAGTTGCTTTAGAATTTGTTGTACTGTCAACAGTATTATTGTGACTTCTCAGTCTTTTTTTTGTTATAGAGGCACATTTGGCATTTTTAACATTTGTATCTAGTTCAGATACTTCTGTACTTTGCCTACTTCGAAGTCTGCGTGTAGTTGTTGTAATTTCTGGCTGTTGTATACTTGAAGATACATCTTTATCATTGTTTACAACTTGTGATTGTTGAGAAACTTTTTTACTATTAGAAAGTTTTGTTTGATTTTGTTGGCTACGAAGACTTCTTTGAGGCTTTGTAGGATTTTTTGCAGAATGATTGTCATCTTTAGAAACTTGATTGTCTGGAGGGTTAAGATTCTTATCGCTGTTATTATTATTATTATTTATGTGTATATTATTATCAATAGAGCTATGGTTATTTGTATTGCTTTCAGTGTTGATTCCTTCATTGTTGATTGTATTATTTTCAGTGCTCGTTGATGTACTTGGAGCTGAATCTTCAGGTTTATTTTCTTCAGGTTTGTTTTCCTCCTGAAGAGAGATCAAATTAGACGTTTGAATGGGTACCAATGGGATCATTATTAAACAATGGTTGTACAGTTATTAGATAAATGAAAGGTGGCATTGGTAACATTGAGAATTAAGTTTAAAGAGATAATTAAAAATTTGTTAGTTGTTAGTTGAAATTTTTCTGATTCCCAAACAAGCCAAACATTACAAATCAAGTTTTAGTATAAATTCAATTAAGCATGATATTAACAATGTGTAAGATATATGTGAAAAATGATAAATGTAATATTAGAAAGAGAGGGTATGATTAAACTGTACAATTTGTTTAAGGACGGTAGAGCAGTAGATTGATTAAAGCACAAACTTACAATGTCTGACAAAGGTGGTAGATTGTACTGATCGCGTAACAGTTGCTGGGTGCGTAGACACTCCTCTTGGAAGTCGCAAACAAATTCAAGTTTGCCCAGACATTGAACACAGATCGCCTTGGGCAGAGGATCCCTCTCATCTATCTGCGATTTAAAAAGAATATCTGAGATTCTGCGCCAGAACATTTAGTCAGATTTGTGGAAATCCCAATGTAATTCAAAGCATTTCAAGTCAGTGTATTTTATTAAAGCAATTTGACCTTGTGTGAAAGAAAATACACCACGCACCTTTACCCTACTGCTCTACAAACGCGGTCTTAAATTTATAGGTACCCACACAATACGTCTGTTGATACTCTAAATACCTTGTAGTTTTGAGTTAGAGCTATGTAAATGCAGTAAAATGTGTAGGTTGAAAAAAAAAGAAAAAAAAAAGTAAAAGTGATCGAAGATGTGGATCGTGTAGATCGAAACTAAAATAAAATAAAGCAAAAATTGAGAAGAGAAGAGAGGAGGAAGTAAGTCTCAGAACAATGGTATTGCATTAATTTGAGCGTAGCGTCCGCAGAGCTGCGGCGGTGGCGGCGACGGCGGCGGCGGCGGCGGCGGCGCATCATGCTCCCGCGGTCCTTCGAGCCGCGAGCGTCGCGCGTGCTCGGAAGAAAAAAAATAGCAAAAAAAAGATGGGCAGAAGCACGGGGAAAGAGGAAGTGGCGGCGGCGGCGGCGGCGGCGGCTCGAGGGATCGGGAAGCTGGGGGCGAGTCTGTGCGTCGCGAGGACGGGGAGTTGTAAAAGCAGCGCAGGCTGCAAGCGTCTCGATGCTCGATGCTCGCCGGCCATTTTTCTAACCCCCCTCTGGTGACGGGCAATTTGTATAGGCGCGTAAAGTAGTAGCGTCCGTACTCACCAGTATGTTGATTTTCGAGTGTATCTTGAAGCCGAGGAAGCGCTTGATGCCCTCCTCCCCGAAGACGTCGATGTAGATGCTCTCGCACTGGCCGCAGAGCCTGCAAACCTGCGCCTCCTCTTCCTCGAGCTCCATCTTTGTTTACCCTCAAGGCTGCCTGAACAGGCGCTCGACTACTTGGCGGCTGGCGGCTGGCGGCTGGCGGCTGGCGGCTGCAGTAGTGCAGTCGAGTGTCCGAGCCGAGCACGCGCCTCTCCCTCTTTTTCTGTCGCGAGCGGCCGTCGCCGAGCCGCCCGAGCGCAGCGTCGGGGATCGTAGATGAGAAAGGGAGCTTTGTTGTTCGACGGGCAGTGTCCACAAGAGACGCGCTCGCGATGCCTCTTCGATGATCGGGCTTCTTCCCCAGGCCGCGTCGTGCCGCGTCGTGCCGCGTCGTGCCGCCCTTCTTGCTTGCTCTCCACGCTCCAGTCTGCCTCAGACTTACGAGTATACTTTCTTCGAGAACCGAGCCCAAAGTTCAACACTTCTAACGTGCGTGGAGAAACAATGGCTCGTCGCTGGGCTTCAATTCCTCTCGGCTGTGCTCGGCTCTCCTGCGACTCACTTACTCCACTACTCCACTGATGGACGGCCCGCGCGGGGATGCAGCCGCGTTCTGGCCGGACTGCGCTAGGCGGCAGGCGACTGCACTGCTCGCACGGGCACGTTGTTTCAGAGCGTTGTTCTTCCTTCTCCCTTCTTCCTTCTTCCTTCTTCCTTCTTCCCCCCACTCCTCCTGATCCTGCGGCGTCGTTTTCCTCCTGTAGCCCGTCACGACCAATCACAGCCTCGCACTCTCTTGGACTGGCCGCCAAAGCCAATCGGCCCGCAAACCCACTGCTCAACAATGAAAACACGCGGAGGAACGCCAACACTCCATTAACTCCATCCACGGCCAGCCTTTCTTTACAATACAACGAGACAACACTTTTCTTTCCTATTTTTCATTCCGACATTTTTTTCACGTTCATCTTATTTTATTAACCCAAGATACATTAACTGCGAGTAACTCAATAAAAGACAATAAATACAAACGAATTATTAGCTTAAAAAGGACGACGAACACCTTCTTCATACATTGTTTTTCTTTAAATGAATAGGACATCTCTCAACTGCACGCGTAGCAATCTAATGAATGACGGGGTCAAAATCAACATCTTCTTTTTACTTTTATTATACTTTATTGAAATACGATCATAAATGTATTTTGACATATTATTATACAAGCAATATTCTTCCTAGGTATTATCAATTTATCATATATATGATTGTTATTCCGGAATTTCAGCTTTTAGAAATATTAACAAAATAGAAACCAAAATATTGACTGACTGTCTTTGACGGTCTCTGACGGTCTCGGACGGTCTCTGCCTTTCTGCACATGCGCACTTTTTGTTATTGATGGCGGAAGCTTTTATATTTTTAAAATCATTTTGACAACCTTATAAGCAATCTACTTCTACTTTTATTTAAATACTTGGTGTGATTTAAATAAGGCAACTAAAAAGTAAAGCAATTATTCACATCCTACAATAATACTTACTTAAATGTTTTATCAACGCTGGGATAACTTAAATTATTTGCTATTAAAACGTCTTAAATCGTGAAAACCTATACGCTATAGAAATTGAGCGCGTCTTATTTCGGCATGACTGCCCGAATTATTTCACAAGGTAATGAATATTAGGTAATTATTATCGTTTTATTTGAATTAACCTTAACAACATTTTTCAGTCTTTGACCAGTATCAAAAAGCGAGAATGCAATTTGTTCAGACAGTAACAGACTTAGCATCAAGACCTCACAATATTGAATATCTGGACAATGCTGGTGTTTTGGATTTACTTTGCCCTTTGTTATGGGACGTTATGCCATCAATTCAGCAACTTACTGCAATAGCTCTTGGTAGATTAGCTAATCATGACGTGAAAATAGCTCAAACAATTTTAAAAAGAAACATTTTGCCACAATTGTTGAAAAAAATTGACAAGCAAACTGTAGGTAATATTATATTTCATAATTATAATATTATTTGATAATTGAAGTATGATTCTTTTTAGGAATTTTTTAAAAAAGCAGCTCTTTTTCTTTTACGATCTTTGGTTAAACATTCTCCAGAAATGGCCCTAACAGTTGTGTCTGAAGGTGGTTTAGAAGCAATGGCTCTATGCTTAGAAGATTTTAATCCTGGAGTTAAAGAAGCTGCTGCATGGGCAGTTGGATACATTTCTAGACACAATAAATGCTTAGCACAAGCAGCTGTTGACTCCGGTAATCATTCATTCTTATTTTGTGCTATTGTTAGTTTAAATACAAAATATCATTTTTTCAACAATTATATTTCCAGGTACTGTTCCACTTTTAGTTCTTTGTCTTCAAGAATCAGAATTATGTTTGAAACAAATTAGTACTTCAGCATTGTGTGACATTAGCAAACATAATTCAGAATTAGCTCAAACAGTAGTGGATGCAGGTGCTATTCCACTTTTAGCAAAAACAATACCAAATCCAGATTCAAAATTAAAGGTAGCTGTAATGATTTGCTGTAAAGTGAAACATAATCTTTATTAAATAATTTAATTTAGCGTCAAGTCTTATCTGCACTTGCCTGCATAGCAAAACATTCAATAGAATTGGCAGAATTTGTCATTGAAGCTCAAGTTTTTCCAGAAGTTCTTTATCATATGCGACATCCAGATGAGAATGTTGCAAAAGCTGCATCAACCTTAACCAAAGAAGTTTGTAAGCATTCATTTGAAGTAAGTTCTTTTTTCATAATTGTAATATAATGTTTAAAAGAAATGCAAAAACAGTGTAAAAAATGTAAAAAGAAAGGCTTCAAATAACAAAAAAGTTCCTATAAAGTATACTTAAATAATGCTTCCTCGTCGAGATATTCAATATAGTGTCATAAGGTAAAGGTACCTATTATGAAACACCCTCTTAACTGTGTCCCGTTTATGAAACGGTATAAAAAATTATAAAATAAGAAATAATTATAACATGCATAAGGGAATATAAAAATTTTATTGATAATTTTGAATGTTTTCATCTGTAAATACACGAACATGAGTATTGTTATATAATAAGTAATATTATAAAAAATCATTCAATTTTGCGTGTCTCCAAATCCGTGTTGATCGGCGGTTTTGGGAGCCGAAGCAGATGATTTATACGACTTTATTTTTTAACTATAGTTATACATATAAATTACTTGACACCATATGCAATAGCTTAAACTGTAGCTTTTGGTCCGTAGATTTGAATTATCTACAAACTGTTTTAATGTCGATGCGATTTTTATTAAATATGTAGCTGTTTCATAATAGGTGCGCGAGTTAGTGGAAGTCCGTATTTATGAAACACCTTAGCAAGGGCTATTTTTTAATAATTTTAGCTATTTGCATATTATTGTCTGTATTATGAAGCAATAAATACTATATTTTAATGATATAGCTCCCGTGCATATGAAAACTAAGCATGTTTATTGAATTTAGAGGCCTAACCTGTAACTTATAGATTACGAAGCGATTCTGAGACATAACCCGAAATATGATCATTTTGTTGTTATTAAAAACTTTTTAAAAAATGATGTTAATTTTATGTTGACGTTTCCGACTCGTGTATATTAGGCGCATTGTTTACGACAGATATAGCAATTGTAAGTAAAAGCAGTCGAATAAAGTAATATTTACATATTTATTACGTTTCATAATAGGGACATAAATTATGAAACACCCAGACATCGTGCGATTGCACTGTTTCATAATACGTACAATGGATCACTTCAGTATTTTATTAATATAATTAATTATTAACGTTTAATTTGTATTTTAAAGTCATTATCTGTTCAAGGAAAGTCTAGCCCTTCGAGTACTATCAAAAGTTTTAAGAGGATGTCGGAGCTAAAATCGTGTTTTTTCTTTTAGTGATTACTTTTGAAGAATAGAATGCATGGGAAAATCAAAAGGAGAGCCGCGTAGTGCTCTGTATAATAAAGCTTTTGCATGCAAGATAAAGTTGATCTGTTAAGTTATTTTTCTAATTAATTTGAAATACAATAGGTTGTTTACGCATGGAAACCTAACCTCAAGATTTTAATCCTACCAAACTTTTGCAAATAACTTTTTATAATGTTATTTTACAGTAAAATTCGGAGCAGACCCGTGTAGTGCTTACTATAATTAACTGACCTGTACAAGATAAAGTTAATCAGACTTGTAGTTTTTACATATGATTAGAAATACAAAATAGGTCGGACTGCAAAAGGGGGGGCGGGGCTCCGACATCCCCTTAACGTTATACGCTTATTCAATTTCAATTTTACAAAAGTATAAAATGCACCCCGGAAACTGTTTCATAATAGGTACTTTTACCTTATGGCTAGAACGGAAAGATGTGGTTAAACTATAAACGATTAACATATATGTATGTATAATATATATGTATATACATAATTGTAACGATTGTCGAAGAGACGGCAATTGTGTTATTATCCAGAATTTATAAAAAATATGCTCATTGAGGATGATGATTAAGCACGAGTGAAACTAACACGTGTACTCAAATCATCATCTGAGTCTGAAAAAATCATCCCTCCCCTCTGTTACACACCGCGTATTTTTTAATTAGTGCATGAATAGGCCCTTTTTGTAGCGGGAGAAAATTAAGCTATTTCTACACAGGTTTGGCAACCGCGCTCGAAATTAGCAGTTTTCCATCCGCTTAATGTACATGCATAGAAAAGGGTATATTTTTTGTACGTATTGAGAACAAATTATTTTCTCCAAAACTAACTCTTTCTTAGTGTTTGAGAATTTTTGCACTCCCTGGTTAAAAAGTTTGGATGAATTCGGATAGAACTGGATAGCTTTACTTTCCGTTACTGTAAGATTTCATTCAAAATTATCCGAAATCGCTTGAGTTGTTTTGCGAAACCATCCAATTCTATCCAGTCTTATAAAATTTTGTACGGATTCATAAAAAATCGGTCAAACCGAGTGAATCCGACTTTGTCCGATTCTTTCCGATTTCGACCAAGATTTTAAATTAAAATCCAGGGCTTTTTAATCGGTAAATGATACTTAATTTGACGAACACGTATAGAAACTGAGAATAAATCAAGTTTTGTTTACTTTTCGATTCTATCCGGTTCTATCAAATTATGTCTGATTATGTCTAATACTTGCTAAATTCGTCCGGAATAGGTAAAACTGAGTGAATCTTCTTTGGTCCGATTCTTTCCGGTTTCATCCGAAATTTTAAACTGAAATCCAGGGATTCTTAATCGTCAAGTGATATCTACTATGACGAATACGTATAGAAATTGAGAACCAAATAAGTTTTTTTAATTTTCTGATTATATCCGGTTTTATCAAATTCTGTCCGATTCTGTCCAGAACATTCCGAATTCGTCCAGGATTGAACAAATATTCAAAAGATCAGAATTCATCCGATTCTATCTAGTTTTGTCCAAAACATTAAATTACAATCGAGGGCTTTTCAATCGGCAAAAGATTTTTGTTGTATGTGTACATATATATAAATTAAGTGTGACTTATGTTTTTTTTTATTTTCCTATCTCTTCCGGTTCTATAAAATTATGTCCGATTCTGTTCAAAACTTTCGAAATTTGTTCAGAATCGGTAAACTACTAAAAAAAATTAGAATTTATCCAATTCTGTCCGTTTTTTTCGAAAAATTTATATTACATTCGAGGGCTATTCAATCGACAAATGACTTTAGTTGTACGTGTACATACGTAAATAAAGTATAACTCAAATTACTTTTACTTTACGATTCTATTCCATTCTATCAAATTCTATCCGATTCTGTTCAATACTTTTTAAATTCGTCTGGAATGGTAAAACACGTAGAAAATAAGAACTTATCCGATTCTGTCCGTTTTCGTAAAAAATTTTATATTACATTCTAGGGCTTTTTAATCATCAAACGACTTTGTATATATACATTTATAACCCTGATAACACATAACGTTTTTCGAACATTTTAAGAACGTTAGAGTTCAAACCTTCAAACGTTGAAAAGCAAAGTTTTAAATACGTCTGAAAAACGTTGGTAAAACGTCTCAATGTTCACAGATTCGTTCCACATAAGATATTGTAAAGCCGTTTTTGAAACGTTTTAAACAGGTCTGAAAATGGTTTGAAAAAATACTAGCATAGAATATATCGAAAAAAATCGTTTATATAGAATTTGATGCTACAAATATTACCAATTTTGAAAGTACCATCTGGATGATACTTCCAAATTTGGTTATATTTGTAGCACCAAATTATATTTAAACAATTTTTTTTCGATATATTCTACGCTAGTTTTTTTCAAACCATTTTCAAACCATTTTCAAACCTTTTTCAAACGTTTAAATTTAAACGTTTTAAAAACGCTTTAAACCGCTTAAATTTTTTACCATTCAACAGACCTTGGAGAGTTGTTCAAACGTTTTAAAACGGTTTTACGGCGTTTTATGTGGAATGAATCTCCGGACAGACGTTTTACCAACGTTTTTCAGACGTATTTATAACTTTTCTTTTAAACGTATGAAGGTTTTAATTCCAACGTTTTCAAAACGTTCGAAAAACGTTATGTATTATCAGGGAAATGAAGTGTGACTCACAAGGAGAGTGCCCATCCTGTGGGAGACGATTTTTTATCAAACTTCAGGAGGTAGTTTCTGGTACCTAAAAATGAAGCCTAGCACCCGTAATAATTTCCAATGGGCCCCTGTTCTCGAGATATGAGGTATTTTGCTTCAAATATGCGTTATTTTAATAAAAAATGTACCTCTTCTTTTGACAATAACTCTGCAAACCTTTATGCTAGAAATATTGGCTCAAAAGATAATCAAAGTAGGCGGATAAAGCTGTAATTTACGCTTTTTTCATATAAAAATATTATTCTGATGCAAAGTTATAATCATTTGAAGATGATGCTTAAAAATGTATGAATATTCAATGATTTTTCATGCATTTTGAATCATCATCTTTAATTGTTAATAACTTTGGATTAGAATAATGATTTAATACGAAATAAAGCTTATATTGTAGCTTTCTTCACGTACTTTAATTATTTTTTGGGTCAATTTTTCTAGCATAAAAGCTTGCAGAGTTATTGTCAAAATAAGAGGTACATTTTTTCTTAAAAATGCGCATACTTGAAGCAAAATACCTCATATCTCGACAATAGGGGCCCATTGGAAAAGATTACAGATGCTAGGCTTAATTTTTAGGTACCAGAAACCACCTCCTTAAATTTGATAGAAAATCGTTTCCCAAAGGGTGTGCACCCTCCTTGACAGGTATATTTGCTTTACGGTTATATTCGGTTCTATCAAATTTTATACACTATATTGCATCAATATATTACAATGTAATTTTGCATGTTCAGGGAATATAAGATGGCAATCTGTTCACTTTAAGATTTTACAGAGAGCAGACGTATTTACGGGTGCTCCGAAATCAAAATACTTGTGTATACAGTGCTAACTATAGTTTAAGGGAGACCAGGGTAAAGTGAACATAGTAACTGTAAAACGCGAAAATAATGTATTTTTCAAACTTAAAATATTACTTTGTAAGTTGCACAAGACACTTCTTACATTAATAAACATACTAACAACTTAAAAATAAGTCATTTATTAAGTTTAATATTATTTAGCTATTTTTTAAAAATACCGGATCACTTTACCCGGACCTTTCAGTGCAGGGTAAAGTGAAGTAGAAGATAGAATTAAATATTTTGAAAATATTTTACAATTCATTGTACATGAATAGATAAAAACGTTAATTCAGATAATAATAAAACTTAAATGACATCTTAAAACCTTTTAAATACTGTAAATTACGAACCAGTTAAATATGGATATTATGTTGGCCTATTTTAACATAAATACAAAATGCGTTGCAACATAGGCTTGGTATACTATACTAACACTCACCTTGATAAATATTTTGTTAAATTTTCCATCTGGCCGCGTATAAATTAGTGCAATCGCATTTTTTTCTGGGCCACTTTACCCTGATTCACTTTACCCCGAGACGTCGATTCTTAAAAATGCTTGTTTAAAAACAGAAAAACATCATTTAAAGCTCTGCATTCTTGGCAATAGCAAGTAAAACGTATTTTAAGTAATTAGAAAAAAAATCTAGCAATAAAACTAATTATAAACATCTATAATCGTTATAATGAATTCGACAAACCAAGATCTTTCTTTTAAGATCGAAAAATACAATTATTTTTCTTTCGTAGAATATTAATTGTTATGTAGTGAAACTTTTTTATTATCATCCTTGCATAATTATCTTTCACTAAAATTAAAATTAGGCATAAATAATAATTTATTGAAGAAATAATAAGCATGATTCACTTTACCCCAGTTTCCCCTAGGGGGCTTTTAGCCCGGGGCATCCTTGCCCGCCTGCGAGTGTAAATCACGGAAGCGATTAAGATGGCTCTAAATATGTACACAGACTCAAATGATACCTAGTGCAATCCAGAAACCATTACCTTCCCAAAAACGAGCATCATATTCAGCGATAGCTCAAAGAGATCAATTCCCGAAACAAGATCAAGGTTTAACAATGGACTGTATCGAAAACTTAAACTTGACGGATTATACATGTGCAGTGGGAGACATCGTAGAACCTAAAATATATTGTATGTATTTAGAATTTCCAATAATCGATTCCGTTTTATTTCTCTCTACTAAATCTCTCGTAGAAGAAATTACAGATAAATACGATCACCTTAAAATCAACGAACAAAAAGTTACTATCCGACCTCTCATTCTTAAACAACAACGAGTTATTATCTCAAATGTCTGTCCCATCATTCCTCATTATATACTCGAAAATGAAATTGATGATTTGCATATTAAACGCAACTCCCCGATCACGACATCAAAAGCAAATATATCAAAAGAAGGCTATAAACACGTCCTTAGTGATAGAAGGCAAATGTATATTAACCCTTTCGATATATAATTATATACAAGTCATTCTTACTCAACTAATGAATTAATGCAAAATTACCATAATAAATAATTGTATTTATTGAAAATTATTGATGTTTTATACATTGCAATAGAATAAATTATTTTAAAAAAAGAGAAAAATTTGCACTAAAGTGGATTTGAACATAAAACATCTAGGTGGCAAGTCATTACCTTAACCTTAACTACTAACCCAACAGTCTTGTTGTAAAAAATATTGTTATTATTATTATTATTACAGTGGTCAGCCAATAATGGTTAGCAGTGATAATGCTTAAAAGACCACAGCTCCTATATCCGCTGTGATCATGTTCGCATCATCACCGTAGCCACCATTCATTGAGGATGGGACTATGTAATCCATAGCCTTGTTCACACAATCATGCCATTTCTCTCTATTCTTTGCAAGGTTAATCCAGTTTTCCTCATAGTATCCTATTTCTCGCAAGTCGGCCCTGACATTGTCTCCCCACCTTCGTCTTGGTCTACCCGCAGGCCTTGTATCTTCTGGTTTTCCTACTAGTACTCTAAGTGCTGTCCTATCATTTTCCATCCTCGCTACATGCCCGGTCCATCTCAGTCTTCGAGATTTTATACCTCTACTAATGTCCTGTTTTCCCTATAACTCATTTATTTCCCTATTGTGTAAGATTCTCCATTCTCCGGTTAATTCATCAATTTTGCCTCCAAATATCCTTCTCATAACTCTGTTCTCAAATACTCTGAACCTATCCTCCTCCCGCTTAGTCAGTGTCCATGTTTCGCATCCGCGTAAGACTACTGGCATAATAATTTTCCTATATATTATCTCTAATTCTGTCTTCCGTGATAGTAGTCGCGATGTTAGTAATTTGCCCACCGAATAAAGGCATGCATTTTCAGAATGCAGTCTTTTCTTAATTTCCTTATACGTCTCATTTTTGGAGTCAATTATAGTGCCGAGGTATTTACATTTTTCTACTATTTTAAAGGCTTTGTCTAACA
Source organism: Gastracanthus pulcherrimus (assembly GCA_949152435.1). Taxonomy (NCBI): domain Eukaryota; kingdom Metazoa; phylum Arthropoda; class Insecta; order Hymenoptera; family Pteromalidae; genus Gastracanthus; species Gastracanthus pulcherrimus. Next base: position 130,474,003 of record OX424574.1, on the reverse strand, counting down.
CCTTCAGGTCGCTATACTCATTCACGGGTGCCGTTCAGTCAGTGACCATGTATTCCGTTTTCTTTTCGTTAATTTCTTGTCTACTGCTCTTTACGCAACGATAAATCATTACCACCCTCCTTAAACCCTCCCCTTAAACAGAAGTGTTGACAGCGCATCCCTTTGTTTTAATCCATTGTAGATTTCGAATGGTTCTGATAGGCTGTTTCCTGCGCGAATTATGCTCCTGCTATTATCTAGACGCATTTTTATTAAATTAACTAGTTTTGTTGGGATCCCTAGTAGTATTAAGACGTGGTAAATTTTAGCCCTTATATTTGAGTCGTATGCTTTTTTAAAAGTATATAAAATACATCATAGGCTGTACCGGTAGTCACCTTATATATAATTATATATAGTTATATATAGTTATATATAATTTTATATAAATGGACTTAGAGATTTTTTCAAAAGAAAGTAAAATATAGTCAGTAAAAAAATTAAAAGCTAGATATAGTTATAAGTATTTGGTTATATTTACTCGTATATAAAATGTTACATAAGAACATGCATATTGTGGGTTCCTACAAAAACGACTTAAGTCCATTTTTTTTAAATTGAGTTTTCAGCGATTTTGGTATCCTTACATAGTATATTTTCGGATAATAATGCAAATAATCGGAAAAGTGTGAAAACAAATGACCATATCTACTACTTATGATTTTCTTTAACATTAGTTTAAATGTAAAATAAAAACTTTAAACCTTAATATCTCAATAACGTAAAAAGTTGACTTAAGTTAATATAAAGTTATATATACTCATATATAGGTACGTTACAATTCTGTTTTTGAGAAAAATTATAATTTTAAGCTGACAGGGGCAAAAATCAAGTTAAATAAGTTACATGACTTAGATAAACAAAAGCTAGAAGAATTAGCATTCGATCTCAATTTTATAAAAGTATATGCGTGGGTTATAGTAATAGCTGGTACAACATATACCTATGAATTATAAAACAAACGAAAACTAATTCAACACTGTACATGTAGTATTAAAAACCATAATACACTATACGAGAAGTCAAACTTTATTTTATACAAAATCAAAGTTCGTACATGTACCTTCAGTCATTTGGGATGAACAAAACCGGATTATTTTTCATCATGAAACCATGGCAAGATTTCGAGTATTTTACAAATCAATGTAGAACGTGTATCAGTTATTAACTTTCCAGCCATATAAGTAAGTATATGTGCAACTGTTAGTTCGGATTGGTAATAATTACATTTATAAATCTCCAAATTGTCTGAATACAATTATGTAATTTATTGGCATAATCTGTATTTGTATTATTAATAATTGTTATTTATTGTTATTTATTGTTAAATGTTCAAAATGAAGATTAATAATGAAACTTTAAGTATATACAATTATATATAATTATATATAAGGATATATGATCAGATCAAACTGTCGAAAAATAACTATTATATATGATTATATACAATTATTTATAACTATATATAGTTATAAATAATTATATATAACTGTATATAGTTATATATAATTATATATAATTATATATAAGTCATTTTTATTCGGATACCTGAAATCATAAAAATTAAGTTTGACGAAACTGTATATTACATCTATCTTTCTACCAGTGCCTTCAATTGTTTCATTTGTAAACTTGAAGGCTACATAGCAAAAATGTGCCCAACTGTAAAAAACAACACCGTTATCGAACAAATCTCTCCAAGTCAAAGCTCTCAAACGTTTCCCCACGATATCAACGTTGTATCCACACATCATGTAAGATTTAATTGAAATATTTTTTAAATACTTATAAGTCTATTGAAATGACGGCTAAAAAGCTTTTTTTTAAATATTTCGTGAAAAGTTTTTGGATGACTTTTGGAAGATTCGTCTGAAATATTTATAATAATATTTAAAAAATAAATGGGAAATATTCCAAAAATATTCCCTAAATGTTTTCTAAACATTCCAGACGAATCTTCCAAAAATATTCCAAAAGCATTTCACGAAATATCTCAAGAAATGTTTTCAGTCGTCATTTTAGTAGACTTATAAATATTTAAGAAATATTTTAATGGTATAAATATTAGAATATTTCATTAAATATTCTATACCACGTGATATATTCCAGAAATGTTTCATAGTACATGATATATTCCAGAAATATTTCATAGTACATGATATATTCCAGAAATATTTCATAATACATGATATATTCCAGAAATATTTCATAGTACATGATATATTCCAGAAATATTTCATAGTACATGATATATTCCAGAAATATTTCATAAATATTTTATGCTATATGTGGGTAGCGCTTAATCCTACATCGCAAATTCCTTTCAATTCCTTTTCTATGGAAAATTCCGATCAACTTACAAATCTACAATCAAATCAAAATAACTCTACGACAAATGATACCACAGACACTACCTTTACCGCAACTTTAACTAGCAACTTATCGAATCTATCAAACAAATTTTTTGGGTCTGATACGAGGATTGACTCTCTCCTTGATCGATGAAAGATACACTGAAAAAAATACATTTTCAAACGTTGAAAATAAACCAAAAATTGCCAAAAAGAAAATAAAAGTCAACGAAAAACCTAAGACTCAATACGATCTTGGAAAAAACCTCGCTAATACAAAATCACTGCGATTGAAGATCCCAACCAAAAGTTTCCCTTAAATTATATGAATTTTAAAAGCTCCCTAGACCAATCCTTTTTTTCGAACCCTTTAGTAATCGAAATAGCTCGGGATTATTAAAAAAACACTCTAGATATAGCCGATATATTGAGAAAACTACACAAACAAGTTAATAGAAATATGAAGATAAGATTTACTAAAATCATCCAGAAAATTGAACTTTCTCTCCCTTTGAGTGAAATGCAATCTAAAGAAACAAATCCTGAACAAACTCAACAAGATAAAAAATTAAAACAAATAATTTATCATGAATAATATAATACAATGGAATTTAAACGGTTACTACAATCGTTTAGAAAATTTAGAGAGATTAATATCTGAAAGAAAACCTTTAGTAATTTGTTTACAAGAAACTCATTTTAAAAAAGACCTTCACGCAAACATTAACGGGTATAACTATTTTCACAAAAACATAGAAACACTTATACATGCAAGTGGCGGAGTTGCCACCTATGTCAGAAACAATATATACTCTAAACAAATACAAATTACATCAAACTTAGAAGTTGTTACAATCAAATGTTGTATTCCAAACCAAATTACTATGTATAACATTTATCTCCCAAATAGCCATCAACTTGATATTAATGACTTTGAAAATCTGAAAACTCAATTCCCCAAACCCTACTTAATCCTGGGTGATTTTAATGCGTACAATGAATTATGGGGATCGAAAACATCAGATATTAGAGGTAAAATATCCGAATCCTTCCTAGAAGATCCCGCATTGATCTTACTAAATAAAAATCTCCCTATACACACTTTAATTGCTCTAATGGAAATTAAAGTATTATCGATCTGTCCATAATAACATCTTCAATAGCTGAAAATTATGATTGGGAAACATTAGATTAACTTTACGACAGTGATCATTACCCTATTACTATTATTATACCACAAATTCTTGATCAAACAACAATCCTCTATACAAACTCAAATAAAAAATGGAAGTATAAAAATGCAAATTGGGGATGTTGCAGTAAAGTAATAGAAAGAAAAATTGAAGTTCTAGATGAACCATCTTTAAATAACAAACAAAATATTAATATACTACTTGAAGAATTCAATAAAATGATTCGCGATGCAGCAGATCTTTTAATACCAGTAATTAAAATGAATAACAATAAAAAACAAGTATCTTGGTGGAGTATAAACTGCCAAATACATATAAAGATTCTAAACATGCCTTTAACAAATTCAAAAAATATAAAGCACCCGAAAATAAAATAGAACATAATAAAAGGAAGCTATTTTTATAAAACCGTTAAAAGAAGCAAAAACGAGTTCTTGCTTAAATTTATAAACTCCATAAGTGTAAATGCCCCATCTACAGTCATTTGGAAGAAATTTCAACGAATACAAAGCAAATATGAAACAAAAACTACTTCCGCATTAATTAACCAAGCCAAAAAGGTTATATTAAATTCAAAAGAAATTGCAAACGAATTAGCTAATCAATTTATTGAAAATTCAAGTGATAAAAACTATAAAAAGAATTTATACAAATAAAAAACAAACTTATAGAATCCCCAATCCAAAATGCAGTCTCAAACTAATCACCCGAAAATACTTACCTAGATGAAAAAATACTAAAGAAATACAAGAAATCCTAAACGCTTGCAATAACTCTAGTCCTGGTCCTGACTTAATTTCCAATATGTTACTTAAAAATTTACCTCTTGTAGCTATGCAATACATCCAAATATTATTAAATGTAATATGGATCGGTGGAGTTTATCCTGATCAATGAAGACTAGCCACAGTGATTACTACAAACAAACCGGGGAAAGACTCTACTTATGCAAAAAATTATATACCTATTACTTTGACAAATGCGCTATACAAATAAATAGAAAAATTCTTAAACAAACGTCTCAAGACTTTCTTAGAATTAAAACACATCCTTACCCCCCGCTCAAAGTAGCTTCAGACAAAGTAGATCTGCCTATGATCACCTAATCATATAATCTACCGTATCATTAAATATTGAAAAAACTTATGAAAAGGATATGCAAAAAGAGAGTAATAAAAATTCTAAATGAAAGTTCAATAAATTGCAATATGTTTACGTTTATACAAAACTTCTTAAAAGAAAGATTTATTCAAGTGAAAGAAAAAGATACATTTTCTGATAGAAAACAACAAGTAAATGGAGTACCACAAGGTTCAGTCCTTAGCGTTACTCTCTTTTTAATTGCAATAAATTACATTACAAAAATGTAGAATCTCCAGTTCAATGCTGTATTTGCCGATGACCTTACTATAATATGTATGTCGCGGAAAAAGTTACAAAATTACACTAGAAATACTGCAAAATATCTTAGACAAACTCCAAGAATGGGCAACGCTATCAGGTTTTAATTTTTCTTCCGACAAAACACAGTATATCACCTTCTCTAAAGAATGTAACAAACCGACCCTGGAGTTTACAATTAATGGAAAAACAATTCAAGAAGTCTATCAGAGAGTTATGGAACCAAACCTGGATAAACAGCAAACGTACATTATTACACAAAATTCGTGACAATGTCTATCCAATGACAAGTAATAATTTCACACTTGAGAATTGGCCACACAGTTTTAACTCACTCCTACCTATTAAGTCAAGAAACCCCAAAAAATTGTAACACGTGTAAGTGTCCCATCTCTGTACTTCATATCCTAATAGAATGCCTTAACTATCAACAAGAGAGAGATAAACTAAATCTCTCAGAAGATGTCAAAACCATTCTTAAGTTAAAGTTACTAACTTACTGTAAAAAAATCAATGAAATGTTTGAGTTAGTTATTTCTAGTTATTAGTAAGTTAAAAAATTCAATAAAATGTTTGTAGTTAGTTATTTCTGAGTTTTATACTTACTATAATCACAAAACTATATTATACTCTATATACTATTGTGAGACTTACAAATGCGATTAATTACTCAATGAATAATAAAAAACTGTATATAAAAAACGAATTAAATGAATTATAATCTATATGTAATCCATGAATCATGTACTTATAAGCTGTGTATAATTTAAATTGTGCATGTCGCTAATGACCATGTTGTCGATACGACTTTTAATAAATAAATAAAGAAAGAAAAAAAGAAAAAAGATGGCATATCACGACTAAAAATTCGAGAAATATTTTTGTAACATAAAAGATGAAAATTAAACTTTTTAATTTAATGTTTACTTATGTGTGTTTGTCAAAAAGTTGAACAATTCTTGTCCCTCCTGTTTTACAAGGTAACAGGGCGTTATATGAATCTAAAAAAATAGTACTACAACCGAACTATCGTAAGCAACAATCTGCAAAATTTTCATAATGTCAAATATTTTCTATTCTGAGTAAAAAATAAAAATCTATGCAAAATGTCTTGTCCGTCCCATGTCCCTAGCCTTAATTTCATCCGAATATACCAAGAAAATTGGTAATACACTAAATTTTAACCAAAACGAATTTGTGTCCCGTAGTTTTGATGTCTTGTCCGTCCCAAGGGTTTTATTCAAAGAAAGTTGTATTAAAATATTCATAAATTAAAATGCAACCTATTCCTTCTTATAACTCTTATATACATTTTATAAAAGAATTTCACATATACTTATTTATTAGTATTGCTTTCTACAAATAATTAGTTAATGTTGCACTTCTACTACCGTACCTTTATTATATGTCTTGTCTGTCCAGCGAAAAATTCTTTAACGGAGCATTCAGTTTGAAAAATAAATATTTAAATCGAATTTGTCGTTTAAAAGGACAGAGTAATTACTTTTTTCTTAATTTCACATGCATTTGGTGCATCTAATAAATAAACTACTAACAAAATATGTACGGCACAAATGTCTTGTCCGTCCAACGATTACGTTAAATGTACAAAAACAATCGAAGGCGGTAGCATCGAATACGACAAATAGGTAAATAAACAACATTTTAACCTATTTAAGCGTAGATCATAATTGTTCATATTCTGTAATAAGCGATGAAATTTTTAATTTGTGCTAAACAAGAGATACTTCGCGTAAGGTAATATATATCAAACAATATTAAATGAAAGTTATACTCTATACATTCGTAATTTAAAAGAATTGGTTATAAGAAACTTTCAACATTGTAATATTTTTTTAACTACCTAAAAGTGTTTTATGATCTCGCCTATTTTAATTTTCTTTATTTATACGATGAATATTATTACATCATATTTTTTATTTTCGGTTTCAAAGATTTTATTTTTTTGAAAATCATACTTTTAAAAAGAGCCAACTTTTTGACAATCACCCTTATATTTTTTGTAATAGGAAATAATTTTTTATTGAACTAAATTATTAATTAAAGAACAATAAATAGCATTTTTTATGATTTACAGACAGAGTTTACAAACAGTGTAAAATAGTTTTTGTTACATACCCTAAAACGGAGAATAGAATTGTGTAATTAGCAAAAGTCATATCAGTTTAATGTTAGTAAAATCGAAATTAATGTGGTGCTTAATTTTGTAAATATTATTTAATATTATTCTTCATCAACTTAAAATAAATATTAGGTTTCACATTTCAAAAATATTATTTTCATATGTAAATTTAATTATATAATACTATGATATTTTCTTTAAGGATATGTGAAATATCGACCCTATTCCTACATTATCGGCTTTTTACTTTTATATGTAATTTTTTCTAGATAATAAAAAAATATTTCGTGAAAATACGTGATTTTTACCTCTTCAAATTTAGATTAGAAAACTGCAGTTGAAATTTAACCGCGTATACTTCAAGTGAATATATAGGGTATAAAATTACGATTTTTATGAAATAAATATTTTTTATAACCGAAAAAAATGATAAAATTAATAAAAAGCAATTTAAATAGAAAATAATTTTTCCCCAAACCTGCACCCAAAGTACCACTTTTCCTCCCAGGCGCCTGGAGAGAAATATGTATTTTCAGTGCTGGTGTGAGGAAAAATAGTATACGCACCATGGGAAGTAAAATGGCGACCCTATAACACGAGTTTGCCACCCTCGCCTTCGGCTCGAGTGTAATTTTTCACGTGCTATGGACTCGCCAATTCTTTACCAAATAATTTTAATCATAAAATTGAATTGGTTTCAGAATAATAGATATATAATAATATAAATATTAGTAATACATTAGTGATACATGCATACAATTTCAGATATCTTAAGAATAAAAAGCAAATAAGAATTTCGTAGGACTTTGATTAAAATTTTTTTGTTCATTACAAATGTTTTTAACATTTATTTAAATGTGTGTGACGACTCTTCTTACGACTCCGCTCCAGAGTTATTGAGAATAACTCCGAGAAGGAGCTCTCCGCTCTGGAGTTTTCGAGAATAACTCCGTGAAAGATAGAGCACCCTTTTAATGAGTGATTTTGATTGCTTCATGAAAAGACTTCTTTTCAAGCATTTTAATGAATCGTTCTGAAAAAGAGCACTTTCCGAGTTATTCTGTAAAAGAATGATCAAGTAATTACGCGATAGTGAGATTAACACAATTATATTAAATATACTAGCTCCGCCATTTTGATTTTTGAAATGCTGACTTTTGATTCGTAATCAGCGACCCCGAAAGCCCCTGTCATTTGTCTAAAAAATAAGTTTCCTGAAAGATGGGTGCTTAACGTTAACATTTAAAGGTGGCTACATCGAATTTCAGGTATTTTAATGAGCATGTTTATGCAATTTTTCCGCAAAATCGTGAATTAAATAACTAAAACTTAATTATTTATGCTAAAAAAAGTTTTGGCAATTGATTATACTACTAGAATTAAAAATCAGTTGCGTCGTAACAGGCAAAAAAAATTTTTCTTTGACTTAACAGTCGTATTAGTCAAGATTTTTACTTAAAACAGGCTACCCTGTGGAAATCATAAAATGTAATCAAAAGAAAGGATACGTAAAAAAATGTAGAAAAGTGTAAGTAATAATAAGAAAACGTAGAAAAGTGTAAGTAATCATAAGAAAACGTAGAAAAGTGTAAGTAATCATAAGAAAACGTAATAAAAAGTAAGAAAACGTAACAAAGCGTAAGAAACTGCTGGATTTAGGATATATTTTACGTTTTATTACGGTTACATGCATTTTCTTACGTTGTTTTACGTTTCCTTGTGTTTCCTTGCGTTTTATTACTTTAGATTACATGTTCACATTGTAAATTCCGCTCGTAGAAAAACTTCCATAATGTCCAATATTCCAGAAAAATATTTTCTAAGTGCCAATGCTTCTTAAGTAACTTAAAGTTTCTATTTTGTACACGTTAATTAGTTTGTATACGCCTCGCTACCTATCGGTGGAAAATTCTAGCTATATTTCTTTTCATGTAATTGGGAACCGTAATAAAACGTACGAAACCGTAATAGAGTATAACAAACCGTAGAAAACCGTAAAGAAACGTAAGAATGTCCGTAATCAAATAGAATCTTATGTTTTCTTACTTTTTCTTAAGTTTTATTACCTTTTTATTTCCACAGGGGTACTTTTGGACATTTTTAATAACCTCAATCTTTGATGATTGTTCAAAACCCAAAATTATTTTGAATCTGTTCCAAATAGTATCAACAGAAAAATTGGCACACCATGGGATATCAAAGTATGGAAGTTATAGCAGTCTGTGCAATGCATCACTTTACTATCATTTTAAATGGGATCTCTTATAGTTTTATGTAATTTACTTCAGGTATTATACACCATAGGTACTTATACGTAATATTATGAAAGGTGTCATAAGACCTTAAATTTGCGTTGTCACCACTTCTAAGGACATTCTGGTCAAAAGTTATGCTCAACAAACCCATAAAAAGCATATAGCTCTTAAACCAATAAAAAACGTAAACCGCATCAAATCTATAAACCCCAATAACAAATAAAGACCATCAATATTGTAAACCCAATAAATACCATAATCACCATAAAATCCATAAAAATCATAAACCCGATAAATACCGTAAACCTCATAATCCCAATAACCGATAAAAAACCATCAACATCGTAAACCCTATAATCACCATAAACCCAACCAAACCCATAAAGCCTATGAAACCCAATAAAATCATAATCCCCATAAAACCCATAAACATCGTAAGCCCCATAAACCCCATTAATCCCATAAAAATCCATAAAAATCGTAGAACCCATTAAATCCATAAGCCCCAATAACCTATAAACCTCATAACACCTATAAACATCGTAAACATCATTAAACCCATAAACACAAACAACCTATAAACTCCATAAAACCTATAGACATCGTAAACCCCATGAACCCCATAAAACCTATAAAAACCATAAACCTCGTAAATCTATAAATCCCATAAACCTATAAACCCCATAAACCCATAAAACCCAAAAAACCCAAAAAAATCATAAACCCCATAAACCCATCTACACTATAAAACCCATAAAAACGTAAATCGCATCAAACCAATAAACCCCAATAACCCATAAAAGTCATCAACATCGTTAACCCTATAAAACCCATAAAAAACGTAAATCCCATAATCCTATAAACCTCATAATAGACATAAAACACATAAAACGTAAATCCCATCAAACCCATAAACCCCAATATCCCATAATCTCCATAAAACCTATGAACATCGTAAAGCCATGAACCCCATAAAACATATATACCCCATAAGCCCATAAACCCCATACATCCATAAAACCCATAAACCCATAAGCCCCATAAACCCATGAACCCCATAAAACTAAAAAACGTAAAACCTATTAAATCTATAAACCCGAATAACCAATAAAAAACATCAACATCGTAAACCGCATAATCTCCATAAACACCATAAAACCCATAAACATCGTAAACCGCATATAAATTGTACACCCCATCAAACCCATATAACCCCCAATAACCCCATAAAACCTATCAACATCGTAAACACCATGAACCCCATTAAACACATAAAATTCATAAACCCATAAGCCTATAAACCCCAATAAACGCTAAAAAACCTCCTAATATCCACAAAAATCATAAACCTTATAAACTCATAAACTCCAACAAACTCATAAAATTCATAAAAATCCATAAAAATCGTAAAACCCCATAAAACCCAAAAAAACGTAAACGCTATCAAATCTATAAACCCGAATAACCAATAGAAACCGTCAACATCGTAAACCCCATGATCTCCATAAAACCCAAAATAATCGTAAACACCATGAACTCCATAAAACCCATAATAATCGTAAACCCCATAAACCAATATATAACATAAATCCCATAAAAAACGTAAACCGCATCCAATCTGTAAACCCAAGTAACCAATGAAAATCATCAACATCGTAAACTCACTAAACACCATAAACTCAATAAAATCTAAAAACACTATTAATTCCAATACAATCATAAACTCCATAAATCCACAAACCCCATAAACCCCAAAAACCCATAAAAAAACGCACATCCCATAATCATATAAACCCCATAATAGCCATAAAACCTATAAGAAACGTAAACCCCATATACCCATAAGCCCCATGAAATACACAAAATCTATAAAAACGTAAACCCCATCAAAGATATAAACCCAAATAACCCATAAACTCCATAAAACCTACAAACATTGTAAAATAAAACCAATAAAAATCATAAACCTCGTGATTCCCATGTACCCCCGTAAAACTCATAAATGTCATTAACCCCATAAACCTAACAAACCCCATAAATGTCATAAACCCCATAAACCACACAAGCCCTATAAATGTTGGAAACTCTCTATAAACCCCATAAAAGTCATAATCCGAATAAAACCGCAAATCCCATATGATACATTTATATACGTAAACCTCCATAAATACCGTAAACCTCAATAACTCATAATCCTCAAAAACCATAAACACCGATTTACTTCCAGTTGACTTCCAATCAACTATTGGTTAACCTTCGGTCAACTCCCGGTCAACTTCCGGTTAACTTCTTCTCATCCTCCAGTCAACCTCTATACCTAGTACCATTAAAATTAACTTTTTATTAAGGAAAGTCTGAAACTGACCAACATGATTGTAATATAATAGAGGATTTTATACATTTTTCTTCCTCATAGAGCTTTGTGCTGGTAAGAAAGAAATTATTCTAAAAACATTATAGCAACATGTCTTGAGACATTAAGAATCAAAATACAGTAGTGAGCATGCATGCGTGCGTGTGTGCGTGTTAGCGTGTCCTGCGTGGATATGTGTACGTGTGTCTCGTATTTTAGAAATAATATTAATGCTTCAGTGTAAATGCATTTGAAAGAGCATGCAATTACCTACTTTCTCCGATGCAAAATTTTCTGTAAGCTATCTTTCTGCTTTTATTAACACAAAAACGTAATTTTTTGTTTGAACGGCGATATCTGGGAAACATCTAGAAAATGTCTCAAATAAATTGAGCTGAAAAAGGGAGCTTTCCACTATCTTTTGACTAGGCTCTTTGCCCAGGCTGTTAGGTCTTATACGTTTCAAGATATTGGAGGTTATATTTTAATTGTGATTACTTATATCTCGAATATGCTGCGATCATTTTTTTGTATTTCATAGTTATAGTCATTTATCTACTGTGAATAGGTATAGGTGATTTACTAGGAAATAGAAATTGTTTACTAGGTCTTTTTTCTATTTCACGATATTTTGAAATCGATAATGCAATTTATGATCACAAACTTATAATTTTTGGAAATTTATTTTTTGACAACCATCGATGATAAAGAAACACACCTTTTTTGAGCTATTAATAAGAAAGAAATATGTAGGTATACTTAGTGTACCTATAGTAATTTATTTAAATTGGCTTGCTTTTCAGCTACACGGTAGAGTCATATGATTTAGTAACTTTTTCTTATCGATTATCGAAATTATATGCTAGGTTGAAGAGGATTAATTATTAACTATTTTATAATTTAATTTATTCCGATCACGATTTTTAAATTATTATAAAATAATGTAACTATATTTTATCTGTGTGTTAGGGGTATAGAAAACATAAACAAAGTTTTTCGTGCACGTGTGACAATATCGCAGAGTTCTTGCTCTAGTGGGTCTACCGATTTTAGATCGGTAGAGCTCTGAGACCCCCGTCGTGTAGAAATGCGCTCTCCATTAAGGGGGGGTAAGGTTAATTTGTGCAAAAAAAGGCACATTTTTGTGATTTTTTATCACGACTCAGTTAAAATTTATTTATTAAAACCAATGTTACATTATTGTAGTCCATTTAAATAATATTGTGAAATATTTTCATGAAAACATATTGAAAAATACGGCAATGGCATCAATTATTCGGAAGCGTCTCAGAAAAAAGTTGAATGGCGGTGCCCCTCATAACTCGGTGCTGGATCATCTAAAATCAAAAAACCAAAGTTCGTTCGTCAGATAATTGCTTTTCCCAGGTAACGCTGGGAGGGATTTTCGAAATTTCTATTTTTCACTTTGCGGGAACACTTTACATGAAAAAACGCGATTTTTGCCAAAAAAAAAGGCTAATTTGTTACTGTAAAATGAAAAATATAAACGAATTTGGAAAAAAGCTCCAGCGTTACCTCATAAATTATGTAAAGAAATAGTGTTTAAAATTTCGAAAGAATCGGTGCAATAGTTTTGAAGTTATGATGGGCACCGACTTTGAAAACTTGAGTTTTGGGAAAAACGCTTTAAAGTTTTGAACACTAAATAATTTGGAATAAAACGTTCATAAGCGAGATTTATCGGCTTACATGAAGGATATTAGAGCAAAAGAACCTTCATTGAAGACACAGGCTGCCACATAAGCCGCAATCTCAACTATCACAGAGGTTCCGCTCAAGTGCTTTGGTGAGATTTGCCATATAAGTTGGTTCAAACTCTCATTGTTGTTTACTGCTAAACTAAATTATATTCTCTACACTGACTAAATATACGGTACAGGTATGAGCATGTTTATACTTGTCTTCAAATTTCTATAAAAGAAAGTAGGAGGAACGGTTCGGTATAATATAGGGGTTTAATGTTAACAATTGTATTATATAAATTTGTTTACTGCTAATTGCCCAGATCGGGTTGTTTGGGGTTTGAGTTTATAAAGGTTTTCGATTTAATCATTAAAATTATCTAATTGCAAAATACTCAGCTCGGGGTAGTTGGGTTTAGAGTTTATGGTTTAGTTATCAGAATGTTTTCATTGCAAAATACTCAGCTCGGGTTAGTTAGGTTTAGAGTTTATGGTTTTATTATTAAAAGTTTTTAATTGCAAAATGCTGCGCTTTTATTACGAAAATTTTTTTATTGCAATTTACTCAACTTGGGGTAATTGGATTTATGGATTAAGGTTAACACTTCTATTATATAAACTTGTTTACGACGAATTGCCCAGATTGGGTTATTTGGCTTTAGAGTTTATAAGGGATTACGATTTAATCATTCAAATGATTTATTTGCAAAATGCTCAGCTCGGGGTAGTTGGGTTTATGGTTTAAGGTTTAAGATTTAGGGTTTGTGGTGTGGTTATTAAAATCTTTCTTATTGCAAAATGTTCAGCTAGGGGTAACTGGGTGTAGGGTTTAGAGTTTATGGTTTAATATTTAAAATTTTTTATTTCAAATTACGCAGCTTGGTATAATTGGGTTTAGGGTTTAAGGTTAACAATTATATTATATAAATTTGTTTACTGCCAATTGCCCAGCTTGGGTTATTTGGGTTTTGAGTTTATATGGGCTTACGATTTTATCATTAAAATTATTTATTTGCATATTGCTCGGCTCGGGGTAGTTGGAATTACGGTTTATGGTTTAATTATTAAAAATTTTTCATTGCATATATTTGCAAAATCCTCAGCTTGAGGTTCTTATTTTCAACGTTTAAAAGGTGATTATATTTTTTTCATCTCTCAAATTTTGTATATCGTATCGGTTGTATTCGATTATTAGTGGATTATTTTTTAAATAATAATCGATTATTTCGATTATTTCGATTATTTCGATTATTTCGATTATTTCGATTATTTCGATTATTCCGAATATTTTGAGTATTACGATTATTTCGATTATTCCGATTTTTTCGAATATTTTGATTATTCTGATTTATTCGATTATTTTGATTATCCAGATTTTTTTCATAATCGATTAATTGATACAAAATAATTTTTTTTCATAATCGATAATCGATTATGAAAATGCATAATCGCACAGCCCTATTTTATTACAAAAAAATGTTCTACATCATACTTAAAAGAAGTAGTAAAATGCATATTATTTATCGTTATGATCGAATATCTAACAGGTTTGAAATTATAAGGAAAAAATTTATTCTTCTATAAGGTATATTTTCTGTAATTTAACCTTTTCTAAAGAATATAAATCGTCATTTATTCCTTTGAATTGATGCGAAGAAATGTTATTCTTTAATAAAGCATACTTTCTGCAATTTAATCTTTTCGTATAGAATATACATAGACATTTATTCTTTAAAAATATAAAAGCAGAAATTTATTTTTTAAAAATTTAAAAATAGAAATTTATTCTTTATAAAATAATAAATTGTACGATTTAATCTTTTAAACTCATTGTCAAATTCACTAAGGATTTAAATCAGGTTTTTATACTTTGCTAAAGTAGAGAAACCCTTTTTTATTCTTCCTATCGCCAACTTTTCATCTTTTAGGTTTAGAGTGTAATTCATTTATAATTAAAAAATATTTTATACTACAGAAATAAGAGAAATTGAATTAACTCAGAGACGATATATAATGAGAAAGTTGTGATAACTTTGGTACCAAAAATGCCTTTGCTCAAAAACGAGATATCCAGTCGCGCTAAAATGGAGAAAAATAATTATGAGAAAAAAAGTAGTAAGATAAAAATTGGCATTGGATCGTATTACCTTACGAATAGTAGAAAATAACTAAATATCTTGAAGTGGAAAGAAAATCGAGGGGCTGTTATCCAAAACGCCCCTTGCTTTTCTTTCCATTTTCAGACATTTAATTTTTTCTACTATTATTGAGGTAATATGATCCAATGCCAATTTTTATCTTACTACTTTTTTCTTATAATTATTTTACTCTATTTTAGCGCGACTGAAAATCTCGTTTATGAGTATAAATTTTTGCTCACATTTTTTATTTTATTTATTTGTAGTGTTGTAAGCGCTTCTATGCTAAGCTTGTGCGCGAAGAGGCGCGACATGACTTGCAGTAGAATATGATAATACGTGTCCACAAGAAGTCTCTGGCAACCTCTGTTTCAATTACATGCGCCAACTTCAATCATATTATGTTATATATAGCTAACTCAGAGAATCAGACTGCAATAATCGCGATTTAACACGCCCGATATCTATCCTCTTCAATAGAAATAAAATACCTCACATGGCCATTTGATCCCGTATTGTCCTAAATAATGTACTGACAAAATTTCATTTCGATCTGTGCAGACGTTGTCGAGATACAGCTTGGACACAAATGTGACATTGAGGTCAAATTCAATAGAAAATTTCTAGTAACCTTAAAATTTAACAATTACTGAATTTAGTGACTATAAATGATCGAAATAAGATACTTATTATGTTAACTAAAAGAAATACAATTTTTTTAATTCGAATAAGAGATAAAAGCACTGATATGCTATAAGCACTAACAGGCGTGACAGTTTTAGCAAGTCGATCATATCATGATTTTTTTTTAATAGTCTCTCTACGCCCAGAATTACCCCATTATCATGTTCGTATTAATTTGCCACCCATACTAATTTTACCTTACTAGGCATGAAGATTATTCTGGAAAGAGGAGGTGTATTCCTGCACAGGTAGAAAAAAGTAAGCCCACGAATCGACATTGCGTTCAAGCGTAGGGGCGCTTTAGGGGGTTTCGCCTGAGAATACTCACTCTGCCATATTACGATAAGTAGAGTGAGGTGGAATGAGTCAATTCTCCAGTTTCCTCTGCTCAATTTACTCGGCGCTATTATTCGCTCGTAGTATTTTGAGTAGAGAATAAAAAGCAGGTAAAATCCTCACTTGCACGCCAAAAGCCACATTGCGTCGGCCTAGTCGATGCAAGTGGGCATAGAGTTACAGATCCTTGACTCAGCCGCTATGATTCGGCGAGGCTACAGAACTATGAAGAATAGACATTGGGAGGGAAAAAATTGAGTACATAAAAATGCACCTTTATGATTTATTGGCATTTGTAGAGAGCGTCAGTCACTTATCGGGTCTGCATACGAACCGCATTTTCTTATAAAATTAGCAAACCCAGAGGAAACGACCTGGACAGTTATATTTGGCGCCCGTAAACAGGGACTCGATAAAACTGACAATCAAAACAAATATTAATAGATCATAAAGAGTAATGATACCGGAAATCGGTGGTTCATTTAGAGAGAGACGCATCCACGCGCGGATCAATGACGTGCAAGGTCGTATCGTTGAGTTAATCGGTTTGGACAAGGATCGTTGGCACATGGTATTGAGTCTCGTCGACGATGTATTGTTATTAAAATCCAAAAACAATGCACCAAAGTAAACAATTGTGCATCAGCGACGACACTTGACGAACCTGTGGAAGTCCCTAAGTGACACGATAGAGGTGGTTAATAGTTTAACTGTGAAAACAGATAAAGTACGTGCTCACTTGGGGGCTTTGACAAGTTTAACGATTGTCAAATTTCGTAAACTCGAAAACGAGCAGCGTGATCATGCGGACTACATGCAAGAGCTAACCCTACAAATTCAAAAACTATACAATAAATAAAAATTGAATGTTAAAATTAGGTGATAAAATCCATAAAAAATCTAAGAATAACACTTTGCAATGCTAAAGCTTACTTTTCAAAAAATTGTGTAGAAACTCAATTATTGTTTAAAAAATAGTGTTAGCTATCTCATTTGTCGGCGTTTACAAGACATGCAGGACGGGTCGAATTTAAAGTTCGTTTGAAACTTAACCGTTGGAAAAAAAATGTCGAGAAACAAGAGATTGTCAGGAGCGTACCTAGCCGATATAGAGACTATGATGTTGGAAACCGCACTTGTTAACGAACAGAAAAAACATTGCGAGTGGGAAAAAACCGTGTCCGAGGAGTTAAAGTCTCTGGGCGAAAGACAAGACGAGCTTGACCATAAAATCACGGATTTGATAAAAGAACGGAATGAGACGGGATCACCGACATTGTAAACCTCTCGATTAGAGTCAATAAACAAAGACCTGGACGAGTGGATTAATGCACTATCCGATTTGTTGCAAAAAATCCAAACGGAAAGGAAAGTAGATTAAGAAAAAATTGCTTCACTTGAGAGCAACGTCAATGCGTTAATGGTTCGCGTTAAACTTTTAGAGGACGAAAATACTAAATAAATCGAAAAAAATAGTAATATAAACGTAAAATACAACGCGCTAACCAAACAAATTGACGAGGACGCTCAATGCGGTGCTTTAAAACAGTATGTAATTACGCTGATCGATGAGTTAGCCATGTAGCATGATAACACGGTGAAAGATTTGGAGGCCGCGATTGAAAACAATCAACACACGTCAACTCACACTGCCAGTATCAACCATCATGATGTATCAGGTAGGGTTAAATTAGAGTTGCCAAAATTTAAAGGGCTCTCGACAGAGAGGCTGATGAAATTCCTTTCTACTTTGGAAAAATATTTGACATTAATGAGACCCGATTTTGATAAGATGCTATGCATCGTTTCGCGGTCTTTTTAAAATGATGCACAAAATTGGTGGTACTTGCAGGAGAACGAGGTCGGGGATTATGACGAGATCGTATCTCGGTTTAAGGAAAGATACTGGAATAATATAATAATAATAATAATAATAATAATAATAGCATACAACGGTCCACAAAAAGAAAAGTTGAATTCGGACAATATAATAGAGGAGGGCAAATGAACCGAGTAAATTATGCAATATACAGATTCGGTCTCGCGAAAGAATTCGATCTGAACTATACTGAATCAGAGCTAGTATCAAAAATTGGTGAGCATTTTGAAAGGGGAATCAGGCAGGTCAGCAAATAAAAGATAAGAACAAATTATTAAAAATATTGACAAACTATGATAGTGACGATTAACGCTAAAAAAGAGAAACCATTATGCATCCAAATAAAACGGTCTCTCAAAACACGGGACAGCAAACGAGTAATGTACCTTGTTTTCGTCAAAATGCTATCGATAATAATCAGAATAAAATGCCGTGGCAGACTAATAAACATAAATGTATCGCAAAAAGCAAGCGCGGTTGGGGCCAAAAGGGAAGATTTTCATCAAAATAACGGAAATAAATGTCCTTGATCTTGATGTAACCAATGAGCCGGATAAGACTAGTACGTCAGCAGGAAACTGGGTATAGTTGCGCTTTGCGAGTCGGACGTCCATTCGCCTAAGAATAGGTAAAACGTAACTCAAACCGTAAATATCGCGTCCATCTTAGAAGATCCCCGCGAGGAGCTATTGCATGATATAGAACCGGAAGGCGTAAACGTAGAAATAATGTGCAGCCTGGAAGTTGAAATCTCGGTGGGGGATGTGAGAGTGTCAACGTTAATTGACACCGGTATGGAAGTGACAGCGATATCGGAAGAATTCTATTACGCGAATATAAAGAGTTTTAAGGTAAACTAACCTTGCCCATAAGCGGTAGAATAATCAAGGGCGCGACGGGAGGTAAATCGACGCGTTTGAAAATTCAAGTGTTCCTAGGCATAAACATAGGGGGTATCAAAACGAAATTAATCTTCATCGTAGTACCGAACTTAGTCAAGCCTTGTATCCTAGGGTATGATATCCAAAAGGCTTTAAGAGTCCTAATAGACACGGTCAGCGAGCAACTTCTTTTTCAAATTAATGGTCAAGACGGCATTGTAAAATACACAGATCGATGTGCAATGTGCATTGAAGCAACGGGTGAATACCTCGAAAACGTGGATGACCTGATAAATTATGTCGATGATTATTACGTAGATTACGAAAATAATTATGAAAACTCGTACGAAATATCCATTGAGGAGTTCGACGAGAAAGTTAACTCTTGCAAAAATCTCACAGATTTACAAAGAGAAAAATTAAAAGCCTTAATAATAGAATATAAGGAAGTTTTCGAAAAAAAAACTGGGACTATTAACGCCCTATGAGCACGAACTTTTGCTAAAAGATGATACACCGTTCTTTGTAAAACCGTACCCTATACCGTTGTGTTACCGGGAACAAGTGTAAAAGGAAATTGAACGCATGTTAGAGCTCGGAATTATTAGGAGATCGAATAACCCTTACATAAATCCGGTCGCAGTAGTAAAAAAGAAAGACGGATCCGTCCGACTATGTTTAGTCGCACGAAAATTGAACGCGCGATTAGTCGATGATTATGAAGGACCACCGGGAACAGAAGAAGTCCTGCAAATATTCGCCGATAAACCGATAACGAGCACTTCCGATTTCACGTGCAGTTATTGACAAGTCAAGCTTGCGGAATGGTGTAGAAAATACACAACATTCAAATGCGATAATCATGTTTATGAGCATAATGTCGTTCCGTTCGGCGTTAAGACTAGTGACTCGGCTCTAATAAGAGGCTTGGATAAAGCGACGTGCGATTTTGATGATTTTTTAGTTTTATTCGTGGGTGATATGATAATAAAATCAAAAGGGTTCGACGAGCATTTAACTCACTTGAGAAATTTATATGATCGCTTATTGGGACATAATCTAAGATTAAATTTCAAGAAATCGCAATTTGTCTGCGAAGAAATAAAATTTTTTGGTCATTTCATATCTGCGCTAGGGATAAGGCCCGATCCTGAGAAAATCCGGACGATAAAAAACTTTAAAAGCCCGAGAAACGTGCGGGAATTACAGGGTTTTCTGGGATTCGTGAATTTTTATACTTAATTGGTGAAAAATTATTCTGATCACACCAAGCCTCTTTTAGAGTTACTTAAAAAAGGGGTAGGTTTTCATTGGACAGCGGAGCAGCAAAGATCATTTGACGAAATAAAGGACTTGTTCGACGAAAACGTAATCCTAAAATTCGCAGACCCCAAGCGCGCATACACATTAACCACAGGTTCAAGTAATTTTGCATGTGTCGTCGTCCTATCCCAATTAAATGATGAAAAAGAGGAAGAAATAGTATGTTTTGTTAGCAGGGAAGTGAATATTCGTATTTTACCACTATAAAAGAAATGTTAGCAGAAGTATGGGGCGTGCAGCGGTTAGACACATTCCTGAGAATGCGCGAGGATAATAAATCCGAGATCGTTATCGCCGCGATTATGACTCAAAAACCAAGTCGCGAGCTTATAAGCATGTGTAAGAACCTGGAAAAATCATAAAACAGTGACGGTTTTACATCCGAGATTCTGAACGGAATTGAATCAAATAACGAAAACATCAAAAAACAGTATAGCATTCGGGAGTCCCTGTTATGTAAAAATATGTTAGATCGCCCTAGAATTATATTATCTGAAGGGATTCTTGAGGGCTTTACGATCGAAATACATACGCTTTATGGTCACGTGGGAGCGTGAGAAATCTACAAGATGGTCTCGGAGCATTATTTCGGATGAAATTTAAGAACGAAAATTTCCTAAATTTTGCCTAAATGTGACACGTGCCAAAAAACGATGAATATAACGCGCAAATATGACGAAATTAGTCAACCTATAATGGTTGACTAATTTTCACTCTAGTAGTTAGAGTGAAATGACAAAGCAAACAAAATTCATTTTATTTATCGCCAATTTGAATTTCATTAATTAAAATTAATTTCGATAGACACGTGAATAAGTAGTTAGTACATTATGGTGCTAACAGTTGCATCGTTCGCGTCAATCCCGCGCCTTCGCACGTGTTCTGTGATTTGTGTTGTGAGTCGGGAAAGAAACGGATGAATAAACTTCAATCTTTTGTCGATACATAGTCAGTATCAAGTCTGTGTGGGTGAGTAGTGTATGGTAGTGACAAACAGCTAAAAAATCAATAATTAAAACGCATAAAACTCAAAAAAGTTATATTGTTTATACTTATACGAAATGCGTAACAAAAATCGTGCTTTTGCGATATTTTGAGATTATATACATACTATTACCACTAGCACTCATCTAGTAACATTCATTCATGCACAAACAATAGCTACAACCTGAAAAATGTAAAAAATAATATTTTGATCGCGAAATTCGAAACAATAATAAGTGTTTTAGCGATATGTTGAGGTTAGGATGACACTATTATGGTTGGTTCTCATCTAGTAACATACTTTGATGCAGAAATATTAATTATAAACCCACAAAATACCAAAAATACCTACATATTTTGACTACGTAATTTTCAAAGAAGATATGGTTTTCAATATTTGGAGATTAGGTTAACACAATTATATTTAGTATTTATTTAGTAACATCTGATGTAAATACAAAAATTATAAAACAGAAAATACCAAAAAATCATATTTTGACCTCGTAATTTCCGAAGAAGTGTTTTAGCAATATTTTAGGTTAGGTTTATACTGTTATAATAAGCAGTTATTTAGTAATACTATATGATGCAATAACCATAATTACAATACAGAATACAAGAAAATACATATTGTAACCACGAAGTTTGCACAGAAAACGGTGCTTTTACGATATTTTGCAGTTAGGTTGATAGCATTACGATTGGTACTCACCTATAGTAAAATTCTCGTCCTAAAACTGTAATCCTACTAAGTTTTTAACTACTATTCTTAATCATATACTGAAAAAGCTATATAAATATAGCAAAAAACGAAAATAAAAAAAAATTAAAAAAATAATGCTTTGACAGTTTGTATTATTTAATTTGAAGATACGAGTACTTTAAGTTTCTATTATTATATCTTAGAATTCTTTGAAAGTTCCTGTCGGAACGTAAAAACGCTTTAAAATATTTATATAATGAATTAACACGCGGAAGAATTAATTGATTTGGTGTATTTTGGTAAACCTATTATTACTGGAATACGGAAAGAAAGAGTAAGAAAAATAGATTAGTTTTTCGTCGATGTCCATCGGGAATACATTCACTCTTAAATAGAGTGAGATTCCACTCTAATTAGAGTGATTTATTTCACTCATTCTTCAGTGAAATTCCACTCCGAATGAGTAAAATTTCACTCTAACAGGTTTAACGTGTTATTGGCTGAATATTTTTGAACCGATTTGGTTCATAATCTTCCGAGATATTAGAGATTATTCCATTTAAACAATATTCCTTTACCCTGTATCTCACAACATCTCTAAGCTTTATCGATGTGCTTGTTCTTGTAAATATTATATTATTATATATGTGATTTACTATTCTATATTACTAGCCAACTTTACGTATTATTGCACGAAAAAATCCAAAAACTGGAAAGATACTTTTATATTAAAAATATTATTCTTTTAAAAATGATTTAATATAATAAGGACATAATTTATTTTTGCAATATTGAATCTGTATCTATCTATAATAGAGCACAGGAAAAATATAATTTGTATACTATTTTGATGATGGAATTTGTAAACTAGTATATGTTAAATAGTAGTAAATTTTTTAAATGAGTGATTTTAATTAATGATTCGTTTTTGTGTCTATACATTTTTGTTGCAATTACAGAGAAAAAACATTAAATCAATCTTTTATGGGTATAGATTTCATTTGATTTTATAGATAAAAATAGATTTTAGAATCAATGACATATCGCTGACACCCTGATGTACGATATATACGATAATAGGTTTATTAAAAAATATTAATTTTTCAGTAGGGCACAAGTCACTAAATGAAGATAGTTAGAGACGAAAATAACCATGACGGACGGTACTACACAGCTCTACCTTATTTGTATAATAATTTTAATTAAATTCTCTTTGGGAAAGCATAGTGCCAAAGCAGTTGGCAGCATTTTTTTCGTTTTTTAATGAAGATTCAAAACTGAAAAGAAATTTAAAGATTCATTCACTTGTTTTTTTTTATCAGATTTTCGATTTTTGGATTTTTGAGTTTTAGTTTTTCGAGTTTTTGGTATGTTAGAAATATTAAGATTAATTTAGTGTAAATGCATTAAATAGAGCATAAACTTACCTATCTTTTACAACCACAAATTTTATATAGACTCTTTCCCTTCTTTTGTTATGTTATACATGAAAAAAGTCATATTTAGTTTAAACGGTTATATCTCGGAAATCTATGATGGTAAATCATTCACAAAATTTTAGATGGTTAGGAAATCAGTGAATCTACGTACTAACATCTGATTACAGTTACTTTATATAATCAAATAATTTTAATAAATTACGTACAGAGAGAAAATTGCTGTGATAAGGATTATTACCTATCGTTCTGTAATTTTAGTAAAAAATTATCTTTTATCAAATCAATGATAAAAAGCACACCCTTTTTGAGGTATTATTTAGAAAGAGATATAGTAATTTAAAATTAATTTATAAGAATATAGAATTTCATATTGGAACAATTAATTTAGTTTGAGGAAACTAAGTGCCAATGAATTGGCAGTAGCTTTTTTGCATGTTTTGATCATCATTTGGAGCAGATTTACTGAGATTTTTTATATTTAAATTGTTTATGATCTGTCTCAAGGACCAAATTTCGCCCGTATACGTATTGATGGATTGTCTTAACACCGACTACTAATGCTATAAGGCTTCCGTATCTAATTGTGACTAGTTGCACTCGGCCTTGGTGAGCACTCGAGACGCAAACGCAATCGGCTGGTTACAGGGTTGGGCATGTAACATACGTCACGTATGATACATATAACCATTTGTGTATGATACTCAGTATAATACGCCCAGGGTTTCATACGAAAATTTACGTATCATACGTATTTCTGCTATCTTACAAAGTTAACGTATACAGCGTTTGTTTATGCGTGTATACAAAGAGCTTTAAATAAAAATAAAACGCAAAGCTTAAATATAATGATCCCTAAACCCTAACCTCAATACTCCAAATAGATACATTTGCAATAGTAACAAATTTAAAACCGCTGATAACTGCCTTAGCAGAATGCTTTCTAAAAGAGAGGTCCTGTTGAATCGATTTAAAGAACTATAATTTTTTACTATAATTCGTTCAGTAATATAAAGACATGAAAGTTAATATATCACGAAACAAGGGTACTAAACTTCATGTGACTAAAGAATTCTTTTATCAAAATATTGTAAAATTAGATATCGTCAATTAGAGACAAGGTTGACAAAATCGAAATATAACTTTTCAGGTGTTGGCTATTTGTCATTTTTTATATTGGTACACCTCTGGAATTGTTCAAGGAATAAAATGAGACCTTCGGAATAAAAATTGGACGAAAAATAAAATAGTAATTTCGATTTTGTCAACCTTGTCTCTAATTGACGATATCCGACTTTACAATAGTGGAATTTAAAAAAAAGGTCCTGATGAATCTATTTAAAGAACTATATAATGAAAATTCGCAATTAATAAATTCATGCTATAATTAATTAATTAGATGCATTCAGGTAAGTATAAAAATTTAAAGTATCAAAAGACAAATAAAATTTTTCGATTAAAAAAATGTTGTTATTATTTCACAGAAATAACTTTAAAGTTATTATAAGATATATCAATCGAAAGGAAATTACGACAACTTTATGAAAACATATATATTTTTGATAAGTTTAACGTATAAAACGACAAAAGAATTCGATTTATACAATTTTCTAAACCAAAATTTTGTTATTATTTTATAAAAATAACTTTAAAGTTACTGTTAGATACATCAATTAAAAGAATATGACGTCTACTTTATAAAAATGTACATATTTTTTAAAACAATAACCCTGGTAGAAATCTTATCGTGGCGCCCACATTCGCTATAATGGCCTTTATAGGCAAACTAGATAGTATTAGACTGTACAAAACTCGATAAATCCACACAGATCTACATAGTTTTCTCAATAATAATATGTACGTATAAAATCTATGAGGTTATATATTATTTATTGAACAGAACTTTTATTGTAAAAATTAATGTTAAAGAAAGTTTAACATGCAAGTTTTTAATTATAATAATAAGATCTACAGTTCTATTCTTACTATTTACATATAAAAGTAGTCAGAAAGCATATGTAAACTAAAAAATGAAATTTTAGAAATAATTTTCCTTGCATATGAAATAATAATATCATATGTACAAATATGTACTTTATGAGATGCTTTATTTAAATACTAGAATTTTAATTTCAGAATTGCAAATAATTTTGTATCCGTATGTGAGTTTTTATAATACATAAACTGCTCGTCCGTGACAACATTTTCAAAGACAAACACATTTGTCGAACACATGTAGACGATAATTTTCTTTATAAGTAACAAATTACTATGTTTTAACTGGCCATAGATGTCAAATGAAAGTGTTTGATTATAAATTAATCACAGTAGGAAATACAAAAATAGAACATATATATAATAACTCAAATACATTATTTCTTTTTAAAAATAGAAAATTAATCAGTTGATAATAAATGTATGTGAAAATAGTTTTCCTTACATAAACCATACAGATTTTGAAACCAAGCATGTATTTAGGATGGAACATAATCAAATATAAGGAAACCAATTTTACACAAAGGAAACAAATATTTGCACTAACACTTCATATAGTTATTTAGATATTCAGATTATTTTCTTATTTTGATTGTTTAATATATATGTGTAACATAATATTGTTATTGAGTTCTTAAATACAAAAACTCGATGCATCTAAAATTTGATAACCTTACACTTAGAGGTTATTTACATTTACTTACATTGGTAATAGGTGAACAATAACATGTAAATACCTTTAAATCAAAATAATACATAATAAGTTCAATAGATTATGCGTCTGTGTCTTAAAACATAACCTTTAAGTGGTTGTTATTGTCATAATTTTGCTTATCTAGTTTTATCGGGGCAAATAATATGGGAAACTAGAAGGGACGACCGTTACACGCCTTTATAGTAGCTATCTAGTTTGCCTACATAGATCTACACAACGCGAGATTATTCTACATAGATCTATAAAGTGGACGGGATAAATTTCTACCAGGGAAAGTATAAAATTATAAAAAAAAATGTTTCGCTTATTACAATTTTTTTTAAACTAATATTTTGTCATTACTTCACGAATGTAACTACTATAAAGTTATTATAAGATATATCAATCGAAAGAAAATTACGTCAAATTTATATTTTTTAATAATCTATATTAAAAACCTATTCTTCTGACTCAGGAACCTTGAAAATCATCGTTACAAATCGTTACTTTCTCTTTCAGAAAGTTAAGCCCAACTACCCCAAGTGGAAAATTTTTTAATAATAATAAGTTTTAATGATAAAATACGTACTAATCACTAAACCCTAAATCTTAAATCCAACTACCACAAGCGAAGTCATTTGCAATAATAACAAATTTAGGGATCACTTTTATTTGAACTTGAATTATGATTGCAAATTATTAGTCACTTCAAGAGATGCTTTCTTGTTTGGCCAATAAAACAAACTGTTGATAGAATTTCAAAAACGTCTTCTACTTTAAAAAACTATTTTTCATTTGATTTATGGAAATGCTTAAGAAATCACGTTTTTTAATAATTACGGATGGATAAAATTAAATAGGAAGATAAAAATTAATAATTGAAAGTTAATATATCATGAATAAGGGTAGTTCATGTGACTAAAAAATTCTTTTATCGAAATTCCGTTATTGTAAAATTAGATATGGTCAATTAGAAACAAGGTTGATAAAATCGAAATGTAACTTTTCAGGTGTTGGCTATTTGTCATTTTTGGTATTAGTAAACTAATTTAACTAATTTTTTAAAGTCTAATCATTTTTAATTAACTTCTATAACTCCAATAAACATCGACATTTTAATTATCAAGCCATGAATTAACTTTAATAATATTGAATCAACTTTAATGAATTTTTACAATTAATTGACATTACAAATTTTTAACGTTCAATTTCAGTATAGATCTTTATAAATTTTAATAAACTTTAATGCACTTGCATAAATTTATTAAAATCAATTAAATGAATGAATTTTAATTGTCTTTTTCTGAATAATATCCAATGAATTTCTATGTATTTAAATTATTTGCAACTAAATAAAGTTGAATCGTCAAAAATTTTATTAACGATAAATGAACTTCAATAACATTGAATTAACTTTTATGATGTTTTGTAATTAATTAATATTAATTATTTTTAATGAGAAGTTTTGGTATACTTTTTATGAACTAAATTAAAATGAAGTTTTATACACGTACTTACAGTTTAAAAAACAATTAAATGAATGAATTTTAATTGTTTTATTCTGAATAACGTCCAATGAATTATATGTCTTTAAATTATTTTCAACTAAATAAATTTTAATCACGAACAATGTTATTAACGATCAATGAATTTCAATAACATTGAATCAACTTTTATGATGTATTATAATTAATAAATATTAATTATTTTGAATGAGCAGTTTTAGTATACTTTTTATGAACTAAATTAAAATGAAGTTTTATACACGTACTTACAGTTTAAAAAACAATTAAATAAATGAATTTTAATTGTTTTATTCTGAATAACGTCCAATGAATTATATGTTTTTAAATTATTTACGACTAAATAAATTTTAATCACGAACAATGTTATTAACGATCAATGAACTTCAATAACATTGAATCAACTTTTATGATGTATTGTAATTAATAAATATTAATTATTTTGAATGAGCAGTTTTAGTATACTTTTTGATGAACTTTAATGAGTTTTATACACGTACTTACAGTTGAAAAAACAATTAAATGAATGAATTTTAATTGTTTTTTTCTGAATAACGTCTAATGAATTCCTATGTCTTTAAATTATTTTTAACTAAATAAATTTTAATCTGCAAAAATGTTATTAATTGACATTGAATTTAATTATTAAAAACCAACTAAAGTTTAATGAAAGCTATATAGAATAAAATTTCAAAGTCATTCAAAGTTATAAAAAGTTAATAGAAAATAATTAAAAACAATTACTTATGCATTTTAAAGACCGTTCTTGATCATACTTTTGACTATTGATTTTCATTAAGGTAAATAATTCACTCGATCGTTGAATTGTGCTTCTCTGCCTCGTCCGAATAGATCAAATTGGTAGATGTTTAAAGTGAAGAGGACGCGTGCCGTATGCTATGCGCAGAAAACGTTGTTGTATCTACTCCACTGTCTCCTAGCGTCTCCTTGATCCAGCGACAAATTGATTGTTTTGTAGCCGCATAATAAGGCTTTTTAAAAGTTATTACCAGTCTATTATCCCGGGACCGAATCATTGCTGTTTTCTCCCTATACGCCTGGAGCGTTTTTGCGGGACAAATGCTTATTTGGTTTGGAAAATATTTATTTGGATAAGATCATCCAGTTCACATATGGAGTCAAGTCTAACTTTTGAAAGATTTTGGACCCTTTGAGCTGTGATGAGGGCGAGTGAAGTGACTAACTTTTGTGTTAGTTTCTCTAGAAACAGGGTTTCATTGGGAGACCACGACGAAAGGCTATTTAAGTCTATGCTGGGGTCCCGAGTACAGGAGTATCTTGCTTTTTTCGGTTTCTGGTTTGCTACTCCCCTAAAAAGTCTGCATATTGCGGGGCCTTTCCTATACACGATAAGTGTGCTGTAAGAGTTTACCGTTCTTAATTATATTGTTAAAAACTCGATGATGTCAGAAACTTGAGCAGCGTATGCTGAAAGTTGTTTTTCTTGACAGTAAGTCCACCATATCCGGATTGGCTTTTCATACTGGTTTAGGGTGATTTTTGCAAGCGAAGCGGTGATCACTGCGGGTGCGTCTTTGGAAATTCCTTTCGTTGTATATGCACCGAGGATAACCTCGCAGCTACCAGTGTAAGTGTTTTCTCCAACAGATGAGTTTGGCTGCAAATAGAGGTAAGAAGATTACGATGTGGTCTAAGTGTTACAAGTGGCGTTTTTGCCAGTGATATATACTGAGGGAACGATGGCTGTATTGGCCAGTAGGGAACAACCACGATTCCCTCTGCCATATCTGTTACTATTTTTCGCAGAACTCTCAGAATGAGGGAAAAAGGTGGAAATGCATAAAACGAGCATTTTTCCCAAGAGATTGTAAAAGCGTCCACTGTTATTGAATCAGGGTCCTTATGCCATGAAATAAATTGTTTGTACTTCGTGTTAACGCTAGATGCAAAAAGATTTATTTCTTGGACACCTAATTCGCTAGTAATTCGCGTGAATGCTCAGTTCGCTAATTCCCATTCCGTTTCCGGCGGTAGTATGTGGGATTTTGTATCTACCTGAACATTCTCTTTTGAATTAATGTAGGACGTGAATAGATTAATTTATCTAGATTCACACCACTGCCATATTTCTCGAGCGATATTGCTAAGTTTTGGGTATGCCCCCCATTCTATTGATGTAAAAAATGGCAGTGGTGTTGTCAATTCTCATTAGAATTTCGCAATTCTTTTTTCTCTTACAAAGCATTTGAATTCGTTAGAGGCTGCTTTTTATTCTAGCAGATTCATGTGCTCTTTGTTTTGGTGTGTTTCCACCAGACATGTGCTTTCTTTCCGTTGCAAAATGCACCCCAGCCTGTGAGTGATGCATCCGTGAATATTTCGAGGCTATACTTGTTTTCTCTGATAGGGCTCATTGCTATTTTTATGTTCTCTAACAACCATTTCAGATCCGTTTTTATATGTTCAGATATTTTCATCATTTTATCAAAATTTTCATTGTTATCTCTAAGTGCTAAAAATTTTTCGCGTTCTAATTGTTTTGTATATAGTCATCTGTATGGAACTGCTGGACATACCGCGATAAGTGTATCAATAATTTCGGCTATGTGACGGATGCTAGATGAATTCTCTCTGTACAATTTAGAAAGAATTTCATAAATATGTTCATTTTCTTGTCAGTTAATTGAATATTATAACTTTTGCTATCAAGTATAAGCCCAAGATATTTACATTGAAACGACGGAATCGTTTGACTTTTTTATTCGTGTATTATGAATCCTAAAGACTCTAATAACTTTCGGGTAGCTTCAACACTTTTTGTGCACATTTCCTTACTTCTTGCAATGAATACAAAATTATCCAGATATATTACTGATATATAGCCTTTCGAACGTAACTTCTGGGCGATTGGTTTCAGAAGTTTCGTAAATATATTCGGCGCTAAAGAGAGGCTAAACGGAAGGACGTTGAATTCATAAAGCTTGCCCATAAACCAGAACCTTAAAAACTTTGTAAATTTCTAATGAATTGGCACAAGGAAATAGGCATCTTTTAAATCTAAGGTTGTCATATAGCAATTACGTCTCTGGTAGAAAATAGACCAACCGAGATGACCTGTTCGTCAACGGTTCGCCAATGACATTGGCCAATACTTACTGCTGTAATTGATCAACGGTTCACCAACGATTGCTCTATTTGTGATTCTAAAATTTTATTTTTAAATTATAAATTGAATCATTAAATGTACGTCACTAAATATATATTTTACAATAAACCACTGAATGATAAAAATAATAGCTCATATGCTGTCATGAAGTTGTAAAATATAATTAAATTTTTTTTTAATATAGGGTTATGGTTATGAATGGTTCAATGTATATGTGTATATTGTGCCTACCCACGCTTATCGCGTAAACTAAGAGCGCGTCTTGAGTTGCGGAGCATGCAAATATCTCTCGCAACTACTGGTTTTGGTATAATTTCTTACTATCTATCGATCTTTCCATGTTTTCATACTATACTATAGAATTGATCAAAAGTATTTTTTATTTTATACTTAATTCTTAATTATAATAGTAAATTATAATGTATTTACCCTAATAGTGGAAATGGTTTTGATGTCAAAAATTTACCAACGTTTGCCAAAGTTTACTGGAGTAAGACAAAGTTTGCCAGAGTACGCCACATGTCTTCCAATTGGCCGTTTTGGCACATATATGACAAATTTTGGCATACAAGATTTCCTCCACTAGGGTAGTAAACTAAATCATCAATTTACTACACCTAACCTCAAATTTGAATTAAGTGTATATATTTAAATGTGAATTTTTTAAGTAAATTATATAATTATGCTCACATAATGACTTTTTATTGATTGCATAATATATCATAACACTCTACATAGCTTTCTGAAGCCGTTTTCAAATTTTCAGCATTCCTTGGCCAACGACGGGCGGAAAAGCGTTTCAAAATAAGTGGGTTCGTTAGCGAATGGTTGGTGAAATTACTGGCCAACCTTAGTAAAATTGGCCAACGATTGGCGAATCGTTGGTGAACGTTTCTACCAGGGATGTCATTAGTTTTAAAGTAGTTTTTAAATCTTCCACTTAAGTATGAATTTATATTCTCCGCTAGATTTTTCGCGTAAGAAATATGTAAATGAATATATATGATAAATTGGCCATTACATGGTTCACATAAAGATATTGTTCCTTTTTCTATCAATTCATTTACCGGTTTTATGCAAGTTAGCTGTTCGCGAATAGAGAACTGTGGCTCTGCAGGTGCAACGTTTGGAATAACCTTTGTTTTAAAAGGTATTTTATACCCCTTCACAGAACCTAGGATTGATGAATCATTAGTGATTTTCTTCCAAGAGTTCGCGAAAAATTGAATCCTGCCAGCTATCTTAGTCACCTTTATTTCCTCCTATTGCCTCTCAGGTAACCCCGACTGTAGCTCGGTTTCTGCCCCCTCAGTTGTTGTGAGCCTGTTGTATTTTTCCTGAGTGGGGCCTTGAAGTATAAATCAGTTTTTAGTCTGAGAGGAGGCCTGTAATAATTCTTTGAATAGTCGCTTTTTTTTCCAGGTCTTTCAGTTTTTGCAACATCTTTGCTGACTTTCTCTATTTCTTTGGCCGCTTTCAGCTTTTCAGAGAAATCTTGGCTAAATATATATATATATATATATATATATATATATATATATATATATATATATATATATATATATATTGGCCATATCACCAGTTACCTGAGAACTGAAGTGATAAGAGCTTTTCCCGTTAGAGAAATTTCATAGTGCAGATCTGTTAATAATTTTCCTGCATCATTACCCTAGTGTGAGAAATCTATTAAATCCTATTCTCCAATACAAAAATTGCATATATATATCCTATTCGCAAATAGGATCTTTTCATATTTGGAAAAAGGAATTAATAGGATTTAATAGATTTTCCACACTAGGGTAATGTGTTCGAAGATCTGTTTCTGTAGTGCAGCTGGATCACAATTTTCCTCAGACATCATTTGTGTGAATGCTTTTCCTATAGCGCTGAGAGCTGCACCGAATTGGTTCTGCGTAACTACCTGATACTGATCCTTACGCTGCGAATTTTTCCCTGTTGCGGATTTTACTTCCGCATTGATAGTGGGAGCTTTCAGCATCAGACAATTTTCGGGATCCATATGCTTTTTTATTAGGGACTCTTTAGTACCTTTGATTAGCCCTTGCTTACATATCTGAGACCATAGCTCGGCTACCTTCGTATTTATGGGAGGCCTTGATTCTTGTTCCGTCATTTTTTGCGCACGCACTACATGAGCTACGGCGTGACGGACTTCTCGAGCCACGCTCTCCGCTTTTTTCTGTGCTCGAACTACGCTCATCCCTGTAACTGCTCTCGGTTGAGCTGTATTTGCCTCATCTGCGATATGACGCACCTCGCAGGTCGCGCTCTCTATCGCTCTTGTGCTAGGAATTTCTGCTCGACGTACCTCTCGGGTAACGCTCTACGCTGTCTCGGTGACCGCCATGATTCTTAGGCAAATGTGGGGATTTCATTTTGCGTTTATCGGATCTATGCCTGACCCTCCCTCGGTCACGAGATTCTAAGCTGCTCTTTCTCTGACCAGGACTCATGCTGCGCGAGTAATCACATTGGCGATGCTTCCTGGATTTGGTGCGACCACCTTGATCTGTGTGACGAGAGATTGATCTTGTCGATGAGCTCCTTGAACGGCGACGTTTCAGCTTCCGTTGTTGTTTTCGACATATCTCGATAAGTGCTTGTTTTCCTTGGAACTCGAGTGTCCTCGTTGACTTGAATTCGGACTCATGCTGAATGTTTGTGAATCCTCACTTTTCTATAGCTTTTGTGCAAATGAGTGAGAAAACGTGTGTGGCACAGAACGCACAGGAAAGCGTAATGACGGTTGATGACAGTGGAGGCTAGAACGGCAGCGTATAGACAACGCCACCACGATACCTAACGGGCGAGGTTAGAATTATTTATTATTTTAAAATTCTGTGGCAGAATGTACGGTGAGTAGCACTACTATCAATTTGATCTATTTGGACGAGGCAGAGAAGCACAATAAAAATAGGACTTAAAATAAAAAAGTTATTTCGATTTTGACAATCTTGTTTCTAATTGACGATATCCGGTTTTACAATAGCGGGATTTCAATAAAAAAATTTTTTTAGTCAAATGCAGTCTTGTATTATAATATATTAACTTTCATGTCATTATAACTGAACGAATTACAGTAAAAAATTGTTGTATTTTAAGGTCAATAAACTGAACGCTCATACCTAATAATTTCCTTGTCGAAAAGTGTTATAAAATACTTCTTGTTAATTTTAATAATCTTAGTACTTACCTTAAGAAATTTAAATTCATCGACTCGTTTTTTTATAACATTTTTCGACATTTCAATTTTTAATTTTAGCTTTTCGGATTTTTTGGTATGTTAGAAATATTATGATTAATTTAGTGTAAATCTATTAAAAAATTTTGGATGATTAGCAATTCGGTGAATCTACGTACTAGAATCTAATTACATATAATTAAGATGATTCAATAATTTTAATAAATTAGTTACATAGAAGAAATTTCTGTGATAAGGATGATTAGAGGAGACCGGGGTATAGCGAGCGCCTTGGGGTAAAGAGAGCTTTTTGATTTTCTGTCACTGTTTTGAACTTTAGTGTTCAGAAAAATTTGAAAATATGCATTTTAAAAGTCTGCAACTATATGATAAAGTAAACTTGCATTTGTGTTCTTCGTATTAAAATTAAAAAATTATAACACTTTCGAAGTACTTGAGATGATTTTGGTCGTTCTTAAATATTTCGTAATATCTATAGATATTGTTCATACTCAATTTTGCCAAGACATGTACTGAATTCTAGAACATTTAAGGAGAAAAACAGTACCTGAAATTTGCAACTTATTCGAACCATTCCTTAACAGCATGCTACTCCGTGAATGGTACGAAATCGGGGCAAAGTGAGGCTTGGACTATATAACATATTGAAGCATGTAGTTAAATAAAATAAGAATTTTTTCAGTTAATAAAGTAAGTTTTAATTATTTTATTATTTTGACTTTCCTAATTTCATAAATTAATTAGTCAGAATTAAATAAAACCCGTATTTTTTAATTTCTATCAAATTTTTGTTGATTTTGTTTTATAAATGTGTTTAGCATGTACAAATGTGTTAAAAACATTATTTTTATGACTTAATAACTAAAAGCTGAATTACCTCGAGTACGGGGCAAAGTGAGCCGAAAATTCTTATTTTTATTATATTCAAAATTAAAAGTGGTTCTAATTTAAGAGGTTAAAACTTTTAGGTGTCATGAATGAAAGTCTAAAGTATAGTTTGAAACTAATTGGAATGCCTTCAATTCATACATGTTCTTTATTTCGATCAGCAAACTTTTTCAGGCTCACTTTGCCCCGGTTTCCCGTACCTATCATAGTGAAATTTTAGTAAAATATTATCTTTTGACAAACCATCAATGATAAAAAGCGCACCTTTTTTGAGATATTTATTAGAAAGATACATAGTAATTTAAAATTAATTTATTAATACAAAGAATTTCATATTGGAGCAATTAATTTTTAAATGTCAACTTTCAAATAGAATTAAATTTTTTGTAGGTACTTATTGCAATATATTGTAAAATATAAAATTTTAAATATAATATTTAACTGGTATTACGCGAACTTTAAGAATATCAATATTAATTTTGTATATACAAAATGTAAAATAACGAATTGTTTTTAATTTTTATTATGCATTGCATGCATCTGATTATATAGACATATTTCATTTTGTATAATAAGTGATAATTAAATAATTGAAATGCATGTGTTTATATATTAATAATACGTTTATTATTGGAAAACAATCTATTAAAAGCATTTTTTTGTAGAATGTCAAATATTTTATACATATAATATAATTACGCAGAAATAGTTTAAATTATACAATTGTTAATAACAATATTTGTCAATAATTATTTT
Source organism: Gastracanthus pulcherrimus (assembly GCA_949152435.1). Classification (NCBI taxonomy): domain Eukaryota; kingdom Metazoa; phylum Arthropoda; class Insecta; order Hymenoptera; family Pteromalidae; genus Gastracanthus; species Gastracanthus pulcherrimus. The sequence goes on along the minus strand of OX424574.1, from coordinate 130,437,974 downwards.
GTAGAATAGCGTTTTACGATATTTTACGCAAGTCATCCATTCGCAAATAACTAACAATTTTTTCTACAACAAGTTGAGGTGGCTGAATATTATTTAGACTATCATTCAATATATCAACTGCATTCTCCATCAGCAACCTCTTTCTCGCAGCCTTATCAAACTTGTACTCGAGAGACTGGGCAAATACTGGAAATTCGATCCTCAAAGAACTCGACGGGATCATCTTCACCAATTTTGGATGAACTCCTTCAACTCCTATTTCTCCTCGATATACTGCGAATAGTTTTCATTCACCTTTTAACATAAAAACCTGAGCTTCGTCACGTATTGAATGAGAAGGTACATCTCGTCATTCTCGCCATCCGGAAGATTGGTCGCCGCCTTCAACGCACTCTGCTTAAAGTCGCTGACGACGTTGAAGTCAGCTCCCTGCTCCAGTAGAAGCTGCACTGATCGTCTCCTATTCTCTGGAGCCACCAGTAAGCTCCCGAAGACGTGAAGCAAGGGAGTCTCGCCGTCCGAGTCTGTGGCGTTGATGTGGGCCCCGCGTTCCAGTAGCAGCTCAATGTATTCAACGAGCCGCTTTGTGCAGAGCAGTCGAGCCATCTACCGTGTTACATATGCTCATCGATATGCCATGATCCAGCAGGATCTGGACGCAGATTCGAGTGTTGTCCCCATCACAGCTCGCGGCCTCGTGCAGAGCCGTGCGTCCTTTAACATCGATGGCCAAAGGATCAACGTCGCACTTGAGAAGTAGTAGAACCTGAGCGGCATTGTCGAATGCGGCTGCCCTGTGCAGCACAATCTGGTCGTTGTAGGCCTGGTTAACGTCCGCGCCCCATTTGATCATACACTTGGTGAGGTTAATGTCGCCGAGCCCGACAACCTGGGGCAGCGTCCATTCAGCCTTCAGCAGCATTGTGGACAAGTCCTCCGAATGGACTTCGGTTCTTCTGATGATATCGACGAGGACCTTGGTCATCAACGAATCAGGGTGGAACTTGGCCAAGAAAAGTGGGCTCTGATAATCAGTGTTCATTGCGTTGATGTTTGTTTGTGCGTTTAACAGGAGCTCGGCCACTTGACATAAGTCAGAGAAATGAAACACGTAGATCAGCGGAGTGTCATCGTTATCATCCTTGGCGTTGATATCATAACCGGTCTGGATCAGGAATTGAGCCATGTCGACGTTGCCGTACTCGGCCGCGATATGAAAAAGACTGCGGTTGCAAAATTCGAATGATCAAGTGAGAATTGTTCAATGTTTTATTGGGTTTTAACTGCATACTATCGATGGCCCTTTAGAAGAAAGACATATCTCGACATTACGTTTAAGAAGTACGTATTGCGGCATTACACTTAAGAAAGGCGTATCTCGGCATTGCGTTTAGGAAAGACAAGTCTCGTCATTACGTTTAAGAAGGCTGTACCTCACCGTGCATTTTAAAGGACGTATCTCCCTACAGCTGATAGAATTCAGAGACCACAAGTTTTAAGGGACTCACACAATGGCATGATGTTTTACTAATACCGCCGGTCATCACCATTCGAGTAAATCACTGAACCTAAATCTCCTGGTGAGGCATAACATGTTTACTTTAATTGGTACATCTGTTTGATAATTTACTAAAACCTCGTGAGATACTAACTTAGCTTTGGCACATTGAAAGGCTTCGTCTCTCTCGGATGTCCACTGCCAAGGGATATTCCATTTAATGCGTATGCACAGGTCACGGTTTGCAAAAAATAGGTTTAGTATCCTCTTTTAGTTTTAACGAAAACTTAGCTTATTTGTTATAAGTTCCAAGTTTATCACTAAAAACTTCGTAAAATTCTTTTACTATAATATCGACAGGCTGTGTTTGCGTTAACTACTTTATACTATTTACATTTACATCTTTGAATTTTATTATATCTAATATTTGCAACCATTGTCGACTTATAATAGGTAAACTATCAAACGGTATTTAAACAATTCTAACCTATACTTATTCCCCTTATAACTAACATTAACATTGCATTTCTTTCAACGGTAACGTTGATAATACCTTAGAGTTATAAAAATAACTAGTTGAAATCGCCGAGATCGGAGAACCAGTATCTACTTAAAAATTTACAGAACAACATTTGCAATAATTATTTACGTGAAAAGAGTAATTATTTTCTCAAAGCGCTCTAAAGAATTAAAATTCAATTTTAGAAACTCTAAAATAATACTATAAATTATTTTTCGTATATGTACAGCATAAAGTTCCAAAAAATTGTTTTAATTTGTTAAAATAGTCAGCGATTGATAAATATCATGTATACAAAAATAAAATTATCGTTTGATGTGTATATATATATATATATATATATATATATATATATATATATATATATATATATATATATATATGGAGTACATCTACTTTAAAATATATGTACAATTTGCATCCTTTGTACATATTTAAAGTACAGAATGACAAATAATTTTAATTTTAAAAATTTTCAAAAATTCCGACTTTTATTCACACCGGCATACACACGCACACACACACATACACACGCACATACACACACGCACACGCTATCACGCACGCGCGCACACACGCACTCTCGCACGCATGCGCGCACACACACACGCGAGTATACATTTTTTAAAAATACCCTGGTAGAAATCTTATCGTGGCGCCCACATTCGCTATAACGGCCTTTGTAGGCAAACTAGATAGTACTAGACTGTACAAAACTCGATAAATCCACACAGATCTACATAGTTTTCTCAATAATAATATGTACGTATACAATCTGTGAGGTTATATATTATTTATTGAACAGAACTTTTATTGTAAAAATTAATGTTAAAAAAAGTTTCACATGCAAGTTTTCAATTATAATAATAAGATCTATAGTTCTATTCATACTATTTACATATAAAAGTAGTCAGAAAGCATATCTAACCTAAGAAATGAAAATTTAGAAATAATGTTCCTTGCATATGAAAAACAGTGATCACAAAATAATGTTATTGATTGATGTAGTTGTTTCTTGAAAAGTAATATATAAATAATAATATCATATGTACAAATATGTACTTTATGACATGCTTTATTTAAAAACTGCAAATAATTTTGTATCCATATGTGAGTTCTTATAATACATAAACTGCTCATCCGTGACAACATTTTCAAAGACAAACACAATAGTCGAACACATGTAGACGATAATTTTCTTTATAAGTAACAAATTACTATGTTTTAACTGGCCATAGATGTCAAATTAAAGTGTTTGATTATAAATTAATCATAGTAGGAAATACAAAAATAGAACATACATATAATAACTCAAATAAATATATGCACTAATACTTCATATAGTTATTTGGATATTCAGATTATTTTCTTATTTTTATTGTTTAATATATATGTGTAACATCATATTATTATTGAGTTCTTAAATACAAAAACTCGATGCATCTAAAATTTGATAACCTGACACTTTAGAGGTTATTTACATTTACTTACATTGGTTATAGGTGAACAATAGCATGTAAATACCTTTAAATCAAAATAATACATAATAATCATAACAGATTATGCTTGTGTTTCTTAAAACATAACCTTGAAGTGGCTGTTATTGTCATAATTTTCCTTATCTAGTTTTATCGGGGCTAATAATATGGGAAACTAGAAGGGACGACCGTTACACGCCTTTGTAGTAACTATCTAGTTTGCCTACATAGATCTACACAGCGCGAGATTATTCTACATAGATCTATAAAGTGGACGGGATAAATTTCTACCAGGGTAGTGTATTTTAATTACAAATGTTCCAAAACGTGTTTCTAATATGTTGTTGTGGAGGAAACAAAAAATAAATCTTATTTTAACTATAATAAAAATTTCCTTTATAATGAAATTAACTTTTAACTTTTAACTTTTTAACTTAACTTTCAATTTTATTATTTTTATCAGATAGTAACTTTTAACTTAACTAAATTAGTTTGATTTTGATTAACTTTTAACAATTAGCTTATTGAAAATTTAAAAAATTACCCAACCCTGTATATAGCACACTAAATGATTATTCAATATAAAATTTTTGTTTTTCAACAAAATTTGTTATTTTGCAATAGTAGATATTCTCAACTAAAGATAAACAATGACTTTTGTTCTTTAACCACACGATCTTCTATTATTGATCCAATTTTAATTCAGGAGGTATCATTTTGTTCCTTGGATAATTGCAGGGGGGCTTACTTACCCATGAAAAAATTTAAAATTAATTAAAACTCAATTGGATAAAAAATAAAAAATCTCCGTGTGCTGAAAGTCCTTGTTTTTCTTTAGTTAAAAATTCAATATCTACTATTATAATATAGATATTGAAATTTTGTTAAAAGAAATTGTTTCGTCATGTTACATTGCAAGATCATTTAATGTGTTATATGTAATGCAGGAGACAGCTTAAGCTGGGGTCGCATCGCTTCAGTGTGATTGGACGGTGCAGCAGAGCGGCCTTGATGCTTCAATCTGATTGGCTAGCAAACAGACGTCACGCATTTACAGTGCGAAGTTGATGCTCAGCATTCAGTGCATAATGGAAATTTTTAAAGTGTTCAAATTCAATTACACTAAAAGATATATTGCATTCAAAAAACAGTAGCTAGTAGTTTATTTATCATTGTTATTCTGGAATAAAAAATTTAATTTCAATAATTTTATATTTACATAAATTTTACTTTTTTATATTCACGTATATTATGTATATTTTTATTTACTTTGCCTTTCAATATTCATTTTTCATTCAATATTATATTTATTAATTATTAGCAGAACTCCTTATGAATTTAAATATATATTGAGTCACTAATAGATTTTCTGTTCTATTACATAAAATATTTTATAAAATTTTCTTTTTCAAAAATCCATCCAAATAAAGCCTTTTCAAAATCCCTTTCCCAAACGCGGTGACATTTCCTTATTAATTTAATAATATTATACAACTAATTATTTTAAAGCTTGCTCAACTTGTGACAAACAGTGATGGTATTGAATTCCTTGTTGAAATTATCAGCACTAAAAAGTCTTTAACTAAATTACCTGCAATTATGGCTCTTGGATATATTGCTGGACATTCTGAGCAATTAGCTTGGTGTGTTATTGAAATGAAGGTAAATATTTAATTTATTTATTTTAATTATAAATTTATTGAAAAAAATCAATTTGTTGTATATTCCAATGGATTAGGGTGTAAATCAACTTGCAGTAGTGTTGGAAAAGGAACATGAAAATCATATTCTAGCTATTACTATTTGGGCTTTAGGACAAATAGGTAAACATTCTCCTGAACATGCTCAAGCTGTAGCTGATACTAATGTGTTCACATGTATATTAGCAGTAAGTCTTATTTTTACTTAGAAATGCATTGCAAATTATAAATATCTTATTAAGATTATTATACAGTTATATACTAAGCCACATCACTCTGAAGATTTCAAAATGAAATGCAAAGTAACTCTGAAACAAGTTCTACAAAAATGTATGCACATTGAAGCTTTGGAACCGTTATTACATGATGCTCCACCAAACATCCTGAAGTACATTCTAGGGCAGTTTAGTAAGGTAATATAATTATCTATAATAATATTAAACTACATATAATATTTCACTAGAATTTTTCCTCTATGGGCAATCCATAAATTACGTAAGGCTTTGAGAGTGGAGGGGGTTTTCATTATTCTTGCGGTCTATACTAAATCCATAGCAAAATCGGTGAAAATGGCTTATGAGTTCTACAATTTTCAAAAATAGGGTAATTTATGGACGGCCCCTTACGACTAAGCACAACTAAGCACCAAACATTTTCCTTAGACATGTCGGCATGTTGTACTCTATATATATATATTCTCTATATTATAAAATTATTTCACCGTCGCCACCGCCGCCGTGTATAAGAATCGAGACTCTTCCTCATATCTCCGCTTTTCTACGTTATTTTGGCCTACTTTTCGAACTTTTTCGTTATTTTTACGTTAATTATTCGTTACTTTACGTTACTTATCGTTATATCATATTATTTTACATCTAGGAATCGGACCTTCTCCATATCTTCCTTTTTCTAGGTTATTTTGGCCTATTTTTCGAAATTTTTCTTGATTCTTACGTTACTTATGCGCTATTTTACGTTATTTCACGTTATTCTAAGTTATTTTATATCAAAGAATCGGACCTTCTCCATATCTCTCTTTTTATACGTTATATTGGCCTACTTTTAAAAAATTTTCATGATTTTTACGTTATTTAAGCACTATTTTATGTTATTTTACGTTCTTTTACGTTATTTTACGCTCCTTTACGTTATTTTACGTTCCTTTACGTTACTTTACGTTATTTTACGTTCCTTTACGTTATTTTACGTTGTTCTACATTTCTTTACAGGTAGGAATAAGAACCTTCTCCATATCTCCCTTTTTCTACGTTATTTTGGCCTATTTTTCGTTTACTTTACGTTACTTATGAGCCATTTAATGTTATTTCACGTTAATTAATGTTATTCTACGTTATTTTACATCTAAGAATCGGACCTTCTCTATATCTCCCTTTATCTACGTTATTTTTACCTACTTTTCTCTCTCTCCAGCTCTCAGTTTCAGTTTTGCGCAAGGATACGGGCCTGCACTCGTTCAGTGTTCAGGGTGCACGCCTCTGGAACTCCCTCCCCGTAGTCTTAATGTTCAGCACCCACGTCCATTACGCTAGCGTAGCCACTTCATAAAGCCACAACTAAATCATATACACATTTGGTTGCTAATTTGTTGCTAATTTTTTACGCTTGAATTGATTTTGTTGCTCCTGACGTTATCCAGATGTAATGGATACAAGACATGCAAAAAGCGTAGCGTAGATAAATTTTGTTTAAATGATGTTGTTGTAAAAAATGTTTAATACAATAAAGTTGTATTTTTTCGAGATCTACAACCTTATGTGGAAAATTGAATATAAATATGATACTTATTCAATATACAGTTAAAATTCGATTTTTCAACATATTTAACAATTGTCCCAAATAGAAATGTACTCATTGGATATGTGCTGAAAATAGATACTACACATTTCTATGATGGGACGAGTAATCTCTATAAGTTTCAGCCAGTTCCACTACGGTCTCGCTGAGTTATCGCATAAACTTGATTACATACATACATACATCCATACTCTAGTCTACTCTTCTGATGACCATGGGTCCGATTGGGGACGCCGATGTACCACTATCCATCATACATCCATATATACATCTACGGGGGTGCTTGAAATGTATTCAAAAATAGTTAAAACATGTTTTTATGTCATAATTTGTTAGTTTTTAAGATATTATTCTTTTTGCGATGACGAAAATATAATGCTCTCCCTTGGAGCGGTCGTGCCGAAAAACGACTCCAGATTTTATTTCGAAATTAGTAAAGCTTAGTTTTTCTCAAGTATGGGCTAATAAATAAAAAAAGTTACGATTTCTCTACTTCTTTCTACGTATACCTATAAAATTTAAAACTTTATTTTAAAAACGTTCTGAATAACAAGTTCGCAAATTACAGAAAGATATTTTTGTCTACATAAAATTGCATCTCATAAATACTAATTTTTCGTTTTGTATTAGGTTGAAATCTATGAGATTTTATTTAATAATTAGAGCAGCTTAGTTTTTCTTAACTACTAACATTAATTTTTAAAATTTTTTAATTTTGTTGATAATTCTTTTGATAACGCACTTCATTGCTTATTTTTACAAATTCGAATGGATTATAGTAAGCCGTTTTTTTTTCAAACTTGTTCAATCTTAAGTAATAGGTTCAAAATAAAAAAGTTGATAATATAGATCCCTGTAGAAATAAAATGTTCACTGTTGAAAAGAACGACTTACTAAGAGCCCTTCGGATTTATATAAACATTATCTGGTTTGATTTAAAAAAATTCTGTTATCTGGATTCAAATCGAAGACGCGTTTGTAAAGTACCCTTTCACTTCCCCTTAAATTGATAAAGTAATTTCACGTAAATAAACACATTTTTTATCATTTTTTAGTTAAAATTTTTTTAGGCGTTAATTCTTCAGCGTAGTGAATTCAACTTAGTGCTCAATATTGCAACAATATCACATGAGTACTACACGCCATATTAAATATTCCTGCGATATATAGCAGTAATAGTGCAGTGATACTGTAGCAACATTTAATGTCCACGTTGTTTTTATCACAGGAATATTACGAAGAATATCAGTACTATATTTTGGTGACAATCAAGCAATATTTCAGTAAAATCACAACAATATTACTGTGGGTTTTTAGTTGTTGTGATGAGAACGGGAAATATTGCAGTGATATTGCAGGAATATTATTATCATTTCACAATAATAATGGGAATATCAAGCTATATCACAATAAGCAATATTATTATTATTTTATCGAAAGTATATATAATGTCCTTTTCATTTTTTATTATTTTCATTTTGCCGTAACGCTAGTACCATTATTACTATTAGTATAATTAGTATTGATATACATGTGATACACGCCTGTCAATAATCGTTCTTACGCAACAGCTTCGGGGTGACATACACTTTCGTAATGTTCGAACCGTCCTAATATAGTAACTGAACACGAATTTTAGCACTTGCGAGAAAACGTCAAACCGCCATTTAGCGGCAATTTTGAGAAAATTGACTTTCAAATAATGTACAATGACAATAATCGGTTTCCCTCTATTTGTTTTTACGTAAACCTTGACGAACTACATTATTAAAACATTTTTACAGTTATAGTAAAGATTTCTGGCAAAATAAAATGATAAAATTAAAATATTATCGTTAAACAAATGATGCCAGATTTATTGCCATATAATATAGTATATTTCCACAGTATTAGTTTAAAATTAATTCAGGAATGTCATTTTGTAATATTGCAGGAATGTAGCTGTAATATCTTAACATAATACGCCACATAATAATATTGCAGAATATTTCGCATATATTACAGTGTGATGTGCACATGCAACAGTGTAATATTATACAAATATTTCGGCACTATTAATGCGAGATACATTGAGAAATATAATTCTGTAAACTTGTAGGAATATTACTATAATGTTTCCATGCGATATGTCACATAGCAATATTACAGGATATTTCGCGTATATTTCAATGTGATTTATCACAGTGAAATGTTGTAGAAATATTTTGGCAATATTAATATGACATGCATCTAGAAATACCATCCTGTAAACTTCTAATAATATTGATATAATATTGCAATGTCATATGTCCCATAAAAATATTGCAGTAATGAAGTACGTATATTTCGATGTAATTTATCACAATGTAATATTGTAGAATTACTGCAGCAATATTACGTTGTAATTTATAATGTGATATATCGTAATGTAATTTTATAGAAAGATTGCTGATATACTGCAATATTGAAAATCATACTGGAATATCAAAAAATGTATCAACTTATCCGCATTATCACAGCAACGTTGAAATATTTCTACGACATTCCTGCAATATTTGGTGCTATGTGGGATATTTAAGTAAATTATTGCTCTTTACTATATTTACTAAGATTTAAAAAGTGATACTATAATATTTTATTAAAAACAGAAATGCTACCTATTCGTAATATTTCACAGTAATTGTTGTCATAAAAAAGTTTAAGGGAGTGCATCAGTCCTACTGTACCGACCAAATACCATCAACTCGAATTAAGACTCACTTTATTTTATGAAAATAAAGAGCGGATCGGTCCAATTGTAAGAAAGATCAAAAGATTGCATGCGTATCAACGCTACTAGAGTCAGCTAATTGTGTGGAAAACTTCACTCGTGTCGCAAAGCAGGTTATTATAATCAAAAGTATTGTAGGGAACATAATTGTAAACATATATAAAAAGGGGCGGCTGAATTCTCGGAACGCATAAGCAAGCCTAGAGGCAGACCGAATTCTCTAAATCTCTACCAATTCGAAGCGTGAGAAGGGCGCATGTTTCCGCTGCAATTCAATGGGCCATCAAATGCGAGATTACCCTCAAGAGCGGACGACATCGAAGATAGCTTCTATTGCGGGCGCCGTGTATCCAACAAACCTAGTGCCACCGTAGTTGGTATCAGTATCGTATCTTTCGATTGATAAAAGTGGTAATTCTTGTAAATTTGCATTGAGCGCTATGTTAGATTCGGGATCGCCAATCAGACTAATAAAAGAGCGTTTTGTTCCGATGCATGTTAGAGTGCCTGCGCGTAATAATTGCAATGTTGTCGATTTAAATCATTCAAAGCTGAGAACTCCCAGTGTGAGAAATCTATTAAATCCTATTTACCAATACAAAAATTGCATATACATCCTATTCGGAAATACAATCTTTTCATATTTGGAAAAAGGAATTAATAGGATTTAATAGATTTGTCACACTAGGGCTGATAGTATTTTTGAAACGGCGGTCGAAGTAGAATAAGAAGTAGTTATATTGGGTCGTGATTTTGTAGACAGTCCGCCAATCAACGGTATTCTCTTAATTTGAAATAGTGAAAATTCACTGTTTCGCAGTGAAAACTCAGCCACTACATGAATTAGTTGCTGAGTTCTCACTGCGAAATAGTGAGATTTCACTACTTTACAGTGAAATTTCCGAGATTTCACTATTGCAAATTAAGAGAGTAATCTTGCTATTTTTAAGAAAAATAATTCGGTTTTGAGTTCAGAAGATAACTTCTTTTTAGAGCAAATTATGCATGTTAATTACGTTGATAGCCCAATTCGCACAAATGAAAATCTAAATATAAATGAAAAACTGGGTAAAGAAATTCATAGAAAAATTTTGGATTCTTTCGAAAATGATCACTTGAAAGTTTATGAATCTAGTACTTCGAAAAATGATTCTGATATAACGATTAGTTTAAAACACGACCAGCCTATCAGTTTTCGCATAAGAAAAACGTCGAAATACGCTTGTGCGTGGACTACCAGGAATTGAATAAGATAACTGTGAAGGATAACTTTCCGACTCAATTAATAGTGGATAATATAGATGAATTAAAGGGAAAGAAATTCTTCACAGCGCAAGATTTAAAAGACGGGGTTTTCCACGTAATGATGGACAAGTCGTCTGTACCATTTACTGCTTTTATTATGTCGTTAGGACAATATGAATATTTTCGCTGTTCGTTCGGAGTGACTAACGGACCAAAAATCTTTATTAGATTTATTATTAAAATTTTTTAATTTAAATTGAAATTAATAAATTTAAAATAAATCTTTTTGAAACTTTTAGGATATGTTGTTTATGTTCATTACAATAACAGTTGGCATTTTTTATAACAATATTATAACACAATTTATTGTGTCACTATATACTAAACAATATAAATAAAGTTACATTTTTAAACAGTTTATTTGTTATAATTTTATTTTGGTTAAAAGAAATTTGTAAATGAAAAATCATATCAAGTTTTGTTCGTTACATTTAATTATATATATACGTTTTTCAGACCATTTGATAAAAACTGTATGCGCCAATCACTTCTTGAAAATAGCACCGAATAAATGCAATAATGGCACACTGTAAGGGTAAAATAAGTTAAAACTTCCTGAAAATATGTACATAGCATTATATAATAATATTAAATATATGATTAAAACATCATTATTTTAAAATGAAAGCAAAAGAATTATATTTTTCACCATAGTCCTACCTTAAACAATATAAATATTTATCATAATTGACACTTTATTGACAACTGTCAACTTTGTTATACAAAACTATAATCATAATCGCATTCAGCGATTGTCTGAACCCTAGCCCCATTAGCCAGATGTATTGCAAATTGTTAGCAATTTAACATACACGTTTTGCTATCGATTTCCTTAAGTTTGATGTAAAACTGTGTCCGTATATGGTGGAAATTTTGTATCAAGTATTGAAGTAAATTACGAGGGTAAAGTGAAGGCAAAATTACAGCAACTATTGCTCATGATGTGCAGGCGTGTCATAGGCATAAATTGCCATCATATTGTCGTCACATTTCTCGATTTTTATGTTACACAAATTTCCATCAATATGCTGTTATTAATTTCCTCCCTCACTCTCTCTCTCGCACTGTCGCATATATGAGTAATTTTATTGAATATTATATGAATAATATTGAAAATAAAATAGTATAATATATTAATAATATTGAAAACAAGTTGAAAGCAAATTGATGTACAAAACTTGCAGCAACAGTTATACATCAAATGTAAGTAAATCTGCGTCCGTATATGGAGCAATTTGGTGGCAAGGATTTGCAGTCGATTTTACGGCACATTGACATCAATCCTTGATATTCGTTATTTCTTGAGAGCAAATTGGAAGCAAACAAACATTGCACAGCAACTATTGCCGCGATTTTGCCATGGCAAGCCTGGCTAATGGGGTAGTTATAAGTTAAATAATATATAACATGTAATAATGTGAAAATATATACAAATATATGCATTACTACTATAAGCAATAACTTAAGAATAACACTAAATTAATTCTTTCAATTGTTGTTTTATCAACAAAAATAAATCTTGTTTTAATCTACCGGTAATCAGGCTTGGCCCAAGCTCTAGACGTTACTTTTCCGATACTCGTATGACTTACGCAGAGATCTGAGTAGAGCCTGGCCCAAGGCTCAGACGATGTGTTATCGAGAGTCGGAAGACCGTTGACTGAAGCACGGCCCAGGCTCACCTTCTAATGTTGGCCCGATTACCGTCAAAGACCCAGTTCCTGATCAGTTAAGGCACGTCGTCACGTTATTTGTTATGTCAAAGCGGAAAGATGAGGTATTCATGGAAAATGAATTTTCTAATAACAAATGTAACTGTTAATCTTTAATATGAAATTGAAAAATACATAAATAATCAAAATGAAGTTAAATATAAAGACGCAAAGAAAAAAAGCCGTGGGAGCAATTCCTGATCATTTAAAGTTTGTATGGGAGTGTTTCTGATCATATCAAGACACAATTCCTGATCACAAATATTATTGACGCATAAGTATTCTATATGATAAACAACAACTTATTAAGCAATACTAATACAGTAGATATACTAAAATATAACATTTTTTGGTTGTGTGATTATAAATGTGAAACTTAGGCGAGGTAAAAGTGTTCGGTTATTCGTACTCTGTCTACTGCACGATATAGACTACTTACGTGCGAGCATATATTATAACCTATAAAATGCACATAGTGTTGTGATTTATTGTCACGTTTTCTACGACTTATAGAAAAAAAAACTACTTATAGAATTGTTATTACAAATATTTGTGTATTTTAAGATTTTTAAACACACATAAAACATATTATTAATACGGATCAGGAATTGGGTAAACGATAAGAATTTGAACCCTATTTCTAATCACACGTATTTACAAATATCAATAATATTTTATATGAATGTTTTAAGGGATTTATACGACTAAACTGTTGAATAACTTAATTACATAAGTTTAACAATCTATTACAAAATTTTAAAGAAATGATGTAAATTTCTTTGCATGCTTACTTGTAGTCAACTGCAGTAAGATGGTGTCAATCATGACGTTGCCACAACGTCCAACTTTAACATTTTTTTATCTTAAAAATGTATTTAACTAGTAACTTTTAAAGTTCTTTTATATGACTACAAAATAGTTTACTATTACTAATTATTTTTTTAAAACAATTTTTGTATACATTAAAGTCAAAATAGTAATAAATGTAACCAAATGATCAGGAACTGGGTACTGATCAGGAACTGGGTGCGTGACGGTATAAAAGCATTTCATAAGAAGTCCCGGGCTCTAGCCGATATATGTTTGGAAATCGTTCCTTAGGAAGGGAGAGAGATTGAACGCAAAGACGAGAAGTCGTGTAGATGGTCTTTATTGTGTATTTACAGCGGTCGCAGAGCGGGCTTGGTCGTAGCGTGCGAGAGGCACGGCTGCTCTGACTTGCTTATCGCCACCTCGAGGTGGGGGAGAAGCGAGCCCGAAGATGGCCGCCTCTGCCGAGCTAGTACAGCTCCCGAGGACAGAGGCGCTGCTTGCGGTGATGAACCGGGGGCGCCACATATGTATATTTGATATTAGCAGCAGAGCCTGGCCCAAGGCCTAACTGATGTTTAGACGAGAGTCGAAAAACCACCGACAGAAGCCCGGCCCAGGCTCACCTTTTAATGTCGTTTTTTCACAGTTTTGCATACAAAATTGACAGTTATTAAAAAACTGTCAATGATAAGAATATCTATATTTTTTATGGAAAAGTATGGTATTCTAGAGTTTTGACAGTCGCTAATTGCGATTCTGGTGATAGTTTTGCACAACCAAATTGACAGTTGTTAATAAACTATCAATTGTGTTGAATATTTATATTTTTTAAGGAATAATATAGTGTGCTAGGGTTTTGACAGTATAGCTAAATAAGATTCTGATGACAGTTTTGCATAACCAAGTTGACAGTTTTGAATAAACTGTCAATTATGATGAGTATTTATATATTTTAAACGAAAATTAAGTAAGGTATTCTACGGTCTTTGCAGTCGCGGAATAAGATTATAATGATAGCTTTACATAACAAAGTTGTAAGTTGTCAATAAATTGTTAATTATGATAAATTTTTATAATTTAGAAAATAAAGTTTGGTATCTAGGATTTTGGCAGTCGCTAAATGCGATTCTGATGACAGTTTTGCATAACAAAGTTGACAGTTGTAAAGAATGTGCCAATTGTGATGAATATCCATATTTTTTAAGTAATATTGAATGAGTTTTGATAAAATACGATATCCCAAGTTTTTAGAAGTTTTTAAAAATGCATTTAAATTCAAAATTAGTATTGAAAGGGATTATAAAGTATTATGAGTGAGCAATTTGAAGTTTTTAAATGATTAAGAATAAAAAAAATCGTAAAATATCGCATAAAATAATTAGCATCTGCTGTTCTAGAAAGGGCTGCACGAGACTCCATATTTTTCTTGGCCTTGTCTTGGTCTTGTCTTGATTTTCAAGACAAGACCAATACGATACTGCTAAATTATGTTCAAGACAAGACCAAGACCAAATACTCGAGATTCTTGGTCTTGTCAAGAATCTCGATGTATGTAATATACACCACAAATTTATTGAAAAGAGTAATTGTTATTAATAATTAACAGAATTGGGTAACCTTTTAATAAACTAAAATGTTAAGTTGAAAATCACTTGAACATGAGATTAGTTTATGTTAAGTTAAAATGTATTAACTTATGAAAATCAATAAAGTTATAGTCAGCTTAAGTTCACTGTTTACAAGTTAAATGTTAGAAATTTCTGATAAGTCAGAAATAAATTTTTAAATAGAAACAAATATCATAATACAGACTTCTAATTATTAACAATTTATTATTTAATATTTATTATATTCTCAATCGTTTAGTATATTAACATATTTGGTATGTTTACTTGGTGGTCCCAAAATTATTAGAGTAATTTTATAGTAGGTAAGTTGTTCTTAATAGTAGACGTAGTAAATATGCTACAATTGTCATTGAGGGGCTAAATATGTGGGCTAAAGCACTAAGGGATTAAAATACTGTTATTGTTTTGTGTCAAATTTATAACAGTGATGCTGCTGCATGTATAAAGCTACATAAGTTAAAGACGGAATGATATTTTTGAAAATGTTTTCTTAATCGCGAAGCAATCTTGTCATAGACCGTATTGTCTTGGTGTTGAAGAAAATAGTTTCGTCTTTTGTAGCTTTGTCTTGAAAGGTCTTGATTCTTATATTGGCGTCTATCTATTTTATATGATGTAATAAAATTATTAATTTTCAATATCAGTCATATTAGTCTGGATTTTCATTATTTATTATGTAAATCATACTAAAGTTTACAACATTCAATTTTAAATTATATAATCTTTTAATAAAAAGTGTTAATTATAACACTTAATTATAACTTTAACCCTCTAAGTCACAGACATCAAAATCGTCGTCAAAAAATTCAGAGATGATTGTTGGACCTTGGGATTTGGATAATATGAGCAATAAATTTTTTTTAATTTTTGTTTTCTCGGCTATTTTGTGGTCAAACGTAAGTTAGGCCCATCTAATGAGATCGGAAATGATCCACTTCGACCGGATCCATACACTTAGAATACATAATTTCTTTAAAAAATCTTTAAAAAACGAAAATAATGTATGGGTCCTGGAGGACCCACCAAGACCTAAAAGGTTAAGCAATTTAAATGCAATGTAGTTATCACCTAAAATGATTAGTCTGTAGTATATTCTAAAATTTTGTGCAACATTTATCTCAAAGATCATCTCTGTAAAATTTCAGATCGTTATATCATATGTAGATTTTAAGATATATTTATTCAAATTTTCGACATTTTGGTTCCTTTTACAATGTAGTACAGAGTACTGAAATAAGAGACCGCAAATTGGAGCCATATGTGATCATATATGTATAATCATGTGTGATCATTCGATATATATATAAGTTTATTTTTAAGCGGGTGTAACGGCTTTGATTCCGTAAAGCAGTTAATTGTAATATACATTCTAAATATTAATTGCATAAGTAAAACCTACTACATGTTAAGGAGTCGAAGCCTTTGCACGAAACCCTTTATAATTCCAAGAATTTGCAACACATGGCAATGTATATACACTGGCCTAAAAGATTTTCAATCTTTTGACTGAATAGATAATATAACCATAGGAACTTTTAACAAGTTTGATTTCAGTAATGGACAAATTTATTGCAATTAAGCACTAAGAAATTAAATTAAAAATGTAATGTATACTTTAAATTTAAAATGTAGTAGTTTATGGATTTGATATTAAAAAATTAAAATAAAGCTAATAAAAAAAGCAAGACTTCAAGACAAGACAAGACCCAGATGAGACAGGGCTCCTCAAGACCAAGACAAGACCTTATGTGTCGAGACTTTAGAGACTATAATAAATATATCGCTTATGTGGAAATAAATACACAATACATATATATATATAAAACTCCGAAATGTATTATATAAGAAAATTTATACATCCAAATAATGAACAGGAGTAGGTGCACTTAAGCATAGTTTGTTTACATACAATTCACGCCCATAACGTAACTACCGTCTCGCTACCCATACACAATTCAAATCATATTGTATTTGGAATACTCAACTTATCAGAGATGCGCAGCGCAATCGGCTCCTTCCACTCGTGGCCCCAACACATGGTCGACATTCCCCCTTCACCGGATCTTCGCCACGACTCCGCTCCAAGAAAATTCCTTTTCCCTCGTCGTCGCGCAACTCTCGCATCGCGAGATTTTAATAAGCCAAGATCGGCGTATTCAGTTTACGGTTTGTACAAACGTTATTTGTCCCATTCGACGCTGACCTTTTCTCACTAAAAGGTCAGGGAGTTTGCGTGGTCGAGGCTCCGACGAGATGGAGCACGCGCGGTACCAGACAGTGAAAAGAGGCCGAGTACCGCCAGACAGGCCTATTTATTATTGCTACCAAATGTAGCCATCTGTCCGTATTTCTGCGAATTCAGATAACCTTTACCCTTTATGGACGGCCAATTCATCGAATACGCGCGGATATTTAGATCTGATGATCGTTGTGTACTTCTATATGTGACAAGACCAAGACGATATTTTCAAAACTATCGTCTTGTCTTGGTCTCGTGCAGCCCGAGTTCTAGATGTATACAAGATTTAAAAAAATTCTTAGGTATAAAACTAATATTAGTATGCATAGAAAATATTCTCCTAACCTATTTTAAACTTTGTAAAAGCGTACAGAAAATCTGAGAAATATTGAATGACTTTTCTTGAGTGAGTCACCAAATATCGATTTGGTGGCGATGCATATTTTGAAAGAATAATAAAAAATACGTTAAATAAATTGTTTGTTTCTTAGTGCGTATGCAATAACCCTTTGAATTCTCCGTTTGAAATATTAAATGATTTTTAAAAATAAGGTTTTAATGGGAGCTTGGAAAAAATTTGTTTTCTTTCTGACTTAAAACACTATGTCTATACATTTTTCCAAAGATATTTTTTTAACCAATGTCTGAAATAAAAAATATGGTTAAAAATTTACTTCTTTTGCGATATCTCTGGCTAGGGAAGATTTCAAGGGCTGAAATTTGGTACGAAGGCATATTTTTGTACAACATACTCCTCCGCGTATCTTAGTTCTTCCAACTCCCCTGAGGCCATTTTTATATACTTATCCGACTAGAGTCTTTAAGGAAGCAAAGTACCTAAAAAAAGAAAAAAAAGCATCTCCAAGGCCCTCCCCTCGGGTTCGGGGGAGACCCCGGGCCAGGGGGAGGGCAACAGGGAGAAACTGGGGACAAGCCCCGATCTCCTGTGAGGGAGATGTGTCGTGAAAAAAGGAATAGTAAGAAGAACATGCGGAGTGTTAACAGGGGGGCAAGCCGAAGAGATGGAGAAGGTAGCAAGGCGGGAGTTAGATGTGGAGGTCACAGTCAGATAAGAAGCGAAGAAAGATTTCGATTATGTCAGAGCGAGGTTCATACAGAAAGGAGGAGGTAATGAATGGGGGGAAAAGTTTGAGTCTGGCGAGGGAGCGGGAAAGGCGAGAGCGTTGGGAATTAAAGCGTGGGCAGGCCCAGAAGAGATGATTCAGGTCCTCGTCGTCTTCACCGCAAGGGCAGAGGGATGAGGTAACGAGGTTTTTACTGAAGAGGCTAAGAGCGAGACTGTAATGGTTACTGCGCATACGGCAAAAAGTGGTGATGGAGGTAGGATTTAAGAGCATGGAGTGAAACCAGGGTTTGAAGAGGCACGACGGTAGTTGGAGAAATAGTAGCAGCCAGTATTAGGGCGGTAAAAGTCGAGGTAGTTATTAAATTCGGAGTTTGAAAGTGAGTGAGCGAGAGGGTAAAAGTCTGAGTATGGGAGGGGAAAGTCAAGAGTGATACCGGTACTAGAGGCTTGCTTGGCAAGGAACTCAGCCCTTTCGTTGCCGGGAATTCCTATGTGGCTGGGAATCCAAGCTAGGCGGATGGTATAGTTGGAGAGAGATAGGCGTTTGAGAAGAAGTTTGATTTTAAATATACAGGAGATGGGAGAGGAGACATAGTCGTGGAGGCTGGAAATGGCTTGGGATGTGCTTAGGGAGTCTGTGAGGATGAAGCAGATAGAGATGTTGTGTTGTTCGATGTATTCGAGAGTTAATTGTATAGCGAGGGCTTCGGCCGTGGCGATGGAGGCGTAAGAAGAGATCCTGAGGCAAAGGTTGAGATTAAGATCAGGGGAGTGGATAGCCGAGCCAACATAGGAGCCAATGTTGGTCTTGGAGCCATCGGTGTAGAAGGAAGAGGAGGTTGTGAAAGGAGAGCCTAAATTCGTCGACTGGATTGGGGGAGCGCTTGATAGCGCGGCCCTCGTCCAATGTGACGTCAGGAGAGAAGATTTGGGAGTGGAGAGAATATGTGTAGCATGGAAGGACGTCAGAGGAGTGGATTAGGCTGCGGTACCTTCTGAGGCGGGCGTAGGTGCGAAGGACGGGGAGCTCGAGGAGATTGAGGGTGTTGCGATTGTTGAGAGCGGTGAAAAGAGAGTCGATTGATTCTAGCGTAGGGTTGTTTTGAATGGCGAAGGCGCGAAGGATGAATCTGTAGACTAGTTTTTTAGGACGAAGAGAAAGAGGAAGTTCGCAAGATTCTGCGTATACTATACGATTAGGGGTGGAACGACGGAGACCCAGACAGGCTCTGAAGGCTCTGCGCTGCGCCACCCCTAGTTTATCGCGGAGAGATTTCTTGCGCGGAAGGAGTGTAATAGAGCCGTAGTCGAAGGAACCCAGGACGAAGGCTTTGTATATTTGGAGGAGAGATTGAGGATACCCGCCCCACCAGGTGCCGCAGAGGGAACAGGTGAGGTTGATGTGAGGAGTACATCTTTTGAGGAGGGAGTTGAGATGAGAGGACCAGGTTATCTTCGAGTCGAAAATGACCCCTAGGAGTTTGACGTGGGGTGAGGATTTAATGGTTTGGTCGTGAAAGGTGAGGGAAACGTTAGATGTATCAGTTTGTTTGCGTGTGAAGATAGCGAGTTTAGTTTTTTCGGGGGCAATGGGGAGACCTAGGGAGAAAAAGTAGGAGGCGATCTTGTTAAGGCTGTTTTGTAAAACGGAAAGGCAGAATTCGAGGTTAGGGGAGGTGACGTAGAGAGTGACGTCATCGGCAAGAAGGAGGTAATTACAGTTAGGGTCGATGTGTTCGGGGAGTTTTGTGCGTGTAGATGTTGTAACCTCTAGGGCTGCAGCTGCAGCCTTGAGGGACGCCTTGGAGTAACTCGAAGGGGCCCTGGATCTTGCCGCCAACGTTAAAATGAATGGACCTGGAAGAGGTAATGTTATAAAAAAATTTGCAGGTTTGCCACGGAAGGCCTAAATCGCGAAGAATGTGGGCGAGAATGCCAGGGTCGACACCGTCGAAGGCACTCTTGATGTCAAGAAGAAGGGCTACAGTGTAGGCGTTATTAACGAAGCCGGAATAGATAGAGCAGGTGAGGATGGAAAGATTGTCAGCGCAGGATCTGTGCTTGCGGAAGCCAAACTGGAGGGGAGGCAGGATTTGGTACCTCTCCAGCCACCAGTTGAGCCTGCGAAGAACTCGCCTTTCAAAGACTTTAAGAAGGGATTGAGCGAGAGAGATAGGGCAAAACTTGCCGGTGTTGCCTTTGGGGATGAAGAAAACAATAAATTTTTTCCAGGAGGAGGGAAATTCGCCCTTCATGAAGAGATCGTTGAAAATGGAGAGTAAGAAGACAAGGATGTGTTTAGGGCAGTCGGAAATAAGGAGATTGTCGATTTTGTCAAGGCCGGGAGCCGAGTTGGGCTTGGCGAGGCATTTATCGACAGAGATTTCTAGTTCAGAATAGGAGAAGGATTAACAGAAGAAATTTAAAGTGGGGGGAAAGGGGGTGAAAACTGTGGGGAAGTTATGATAAAAACAGGAGGGAGGACAGATGGAGGGGATGAGATCCATTTGCGCTTCGACGTTTGCGATGTTATTGCGAGCTGCGGAAGGACCGAGGTTGCGATGTTTGAACCTCTTGACCAAATCCCAGAAGTGTTTGGAGTTGGAGTGGGGGGAGAGAGAGGTGCAAGTGTCTTGGAAAGATTGTTTCTTGCATCTGTGAAAGGTGGCTTTAGCGTGGTCTTCGGCAACAGTGAGATCGTACTAGAGATTAGGCTAAGGTCGTGGCGGAAGTTTTTGAGAGCGGTTTTCCTGGCCGACTCGGCTGCGGAGCAATCTTCATTCCACCAGGGAGGTTTGGGAGTTTTCTTGGAGGAGCGAGATCCAAGGAGTATCTGCTTGGCTCTCGCAAGCAAGCGTGACAGGACAACAATACTCGCGCACTAGATGCGCAGAAGATTGAAAATAAGTTTATTTCCCCATACTTTTCCCCTTCCTCAACCGTGCACTGTCGTGCATCATTGTGTGTGTCTACTGCGCATGTTTTGTCGCTGTGCGCTTGGTTTGGAGAGCCAAGTAAATACTGCTTGGGTCCTTCCGGGTAGAAACAACAGTTTATTTCTTTCAGTGAAGGCAAGTCATGCCGGTAGAGAAAGGGACAAGTGTCGTGGGCCATACGGGCCGATAGGCAATTAAGTGCGTAAAGAAACGTAAAATTAGACAAGCGTGCTGAGAAGACGTAGCAATACGTCTAGTCTAGTCAGATTAGACTAAAAATGTACTGTTAAAAAAAACCGCCAATTTTAGCCATTTTTTATATTTTACATTATTCAGTTATTTTTGCTTCTAAATAATCGTAATGTAGTATTTAATGAAGGTCTTTGTGTACTTTATAAGTGGTAAAAATTTGAGCTTTAAATATTAATAACTTTTTGTTTAAATCTATTTGTTATCTAAAAACACTCACTAAAGAATTCTAATTTCCACATCCTACATCAACGAGTCGATGTTTTTAGGATAATCATAACCACCCCGACCAAAACAAATCGGCTATCCTGAACATGGTGCTGACTGTAAGGATGCAATTATATTATGAAAATAATGTATTATTAAGAAATACATGATTATTCATATACTTTTTAATTCTTCTAAAACATCTCATTTTTTATATGATTTTTCTTATGATTAATCATGGTGGTTATGATCATCCTAATAACATCGACTCGTTAACGGTCGATTGGAGTCGACTCTGATCTCACTTCGAGACACGAGAGTCGAGTGACTCCGCATGAGACTGAGTGAAACGACGTCTCACTGTCACTTGGTGTCACTCGTGAAATTCTCGTTGAGAATATGGCCCCTGGCACACTTTTGACAAAGTGACTTTTCTGATAGGTTTACTTGCGGTATCAAATACAAGAATGAAATAGGGCTTAAATTGTAGCTTTCGACTTCCTGTATACGAATCAAAAGGTGTGCCGAACCTCCATTGGCCAAGAGTGCTCGGCAGACCAAGTTTTATCGTACGATTTCCGTGCGCTCTGTGAGCCATGGCAAAGACTCAGTCAGCCAAAACCGACGCCCGACAGAAGTGGAGGCAGCGCGAAATTCAAATAATGTAATTTTTACCCAAAAAAAATATATCCAAAAAAATTTTTTTATACCCTGATAAATTATCTTAAATCACAAGTAAACAAGTTACAATGACAGAAATAATTATTTATATTTCTTTATCTATATTTTTTCATTGTAACATGATTTCTTTTAAAAATAGACTTATTGTCACTTAAAAATAGTAAAATAAGATAGTTTAATGATGTACATAAAGTATGCATTCGATATAAAGTGGAAATAATTAGTTATTACCGTTATTAAAGTAATTATAAGAATAATGAGTTGATCACGCTTCAGCGCTACGTCGTTTGCCGACTCGGCAGGTAAAACAGCGTGGATGCTATAGTTTCCGTAAACTCAGGTAAGATCAGACGCCAGATGGTGGCACTCACGATTTCTTTAAGGCTTTTCATTATGTACTCCGATGTTGATGAATTTTTCAATATCTGATAGAAGCTTTAATTCGCCTAATTGTTTATTTAATATCAAATATTTTTTTTTCGGATAAACAACTAAGCGTCCTTGTAAATTGCATTTATTTCTGTGTACACAGATAATTACAAAAAAAAATAATTTTTTGATAAACTAATAAGTGTTTTTGAGTAAATTGAATTTATTTATGTCTAAACTAATAATTCAATAGAATGGGGGTTTCTGCAAAAGTATATATATGAGTATGCACATAATTAGAAAACAATGTTTTTCATTGCCGTGATTTCGGACTGTATAGGATAAAGTATGTGCATAGTGCAAAAGTCTTTAATCGCGGGGTAGTGGTGCATAGAATATTAAATAAATATTTATTTGCAAGTAATAAGTGTCTTTGAGTAAAATGCGAACTTTTCTGACTACGCTGATAAGTACAGGACTATATGTATTACCACTGCGTTTCTCAGGCCGCGTGGAATGGGAATAACGAAAGTGCAAAAGTCTTTAATTAGCGTAATTGTTTATTGCGAATTATTATTTTTTTTATAAATAACTCACTGGAGTAGAGTAAAATTGATCTATAAATGCATGTATTATGGGGCGTGCTAATAATTTGAAAACAATGCACTTCATTGCTGCAATTTTGCGACTGCATCGAATGAAGTATGTACAAACTGCAAAAGTCTTTAATCGCGGGGTAGTGGTGCATATAATATTAAATAAATATTTATTTGAAAGTAATAAGTGTCTTTGAGTAAAATGCGAACTTTTCTGACTACGCTGATAAGTACAGGACTGTATGTATTACCACTGCGATTCCCAGGCCGCATGGAATGTGCACAACTAAAGCGCAAAAGTCTTTAATTGGCGTAATTGTTTATTGCGAATTATATTTTTTTTTATTAATAACTCAGTGTAGTAGAGTAAAATGGATCTATAAATGCATTTATTTCGGGGCGTGCTAATAATTTAAAAACAATGCACTTTATTGCTGCAATTTTGCGACTGCATCGAATGAAGTATGTGCAAATTGCAAAAGTCTTTAATCTCGGAGTAATGGTGTATATAATATTAAATAAATATTTTATAAAAACTAATAAGTGTCTTTGAGTAAATGACGATTATTTACGACTTGGTCATAAAAAATTCTTAGGTATAAAACTAATATTAGTATGCATAGAAAATATTC
The DNA here is from genome assembly GCA_949152435.1 of Gastracanthus pulcherrimus. NCBI lineage: Eukaryota > Metazoa > Arthropoda > Insecta > Hymenoptera > Pteromalidae > Gastracanthus > Gastracanthus pulcherrimus. Next base: position 130,413,760 of record OX424574.1, on the reverse strand, counting down.
TCCTAACCTATTTTAAACTTTGTAAAAGCGTACAGAAAATCTGAGAAATATTGAATGACTTTTCTTGAGTGAATTAATCGCGGGGTAGTGATGCATATAATATTAAATAAATATTTATTTGCAAGTAATAAGTGTCTTTGAGTAAAATGCGAACTTTTCTGACTACGCTGATAAGTACATGACTGTATGTATTATCACAGCGATTCTCAGGCCGCGTGGAATGGGAATAACGAAAGTGCAAAAGTCTTTAATTGGGGTAATTGTTTATTGTGAATTAAATTTTTTTTATATATAACTCAGTGTAGTAGAGTAAAATGGATCTTTTCTGAGTACGCGTATGATTAGTAAACCATATACTTCATCTATGCAATTTTCGGATTTCATCCAATGAAGTATGCGCAATGTGCAAAAGTCTTTAATCGCGGGGTAATGGTTTATATAATATAATATAAATATTTTTTTATAACTATTTTGTGTCCATAAGTAGACTTCATTTATTTCTGAATACGCTGATAATATAGAAGACTAGTATGTGCACTACTGCGATTTTTAGTCTGCAATCAATGTAGATAGCTAAAGTGCAAAAGTTTTTCATTCGCGTCTTTGTTCACTAATATTAAATAATTCATTTTCGAATAAATTTCAGTTCAGGGTACGAAATAACACTCATCTTGAGAGATTTTCCCGTATGGGTTTACTTATAGAAAATCTAATTATTATATGCGTAGTGAAAATTGAAGATGTTTGCGCATCACAATTCCTCGATTTCTTCGGTTCCGTAAATTACACGGAATATGCTGCAATAATTTTTCCAGAGCTAGTGATAAACTTTTTGCCCTTTTTAACAATTATTTGTTAATTAGGGAAAATTAAATTGCTATGCTCAGTTGACTGATGAAAGATCTTTACACTTTCGATACCCCCGCTTTGGCTTCTCCGCATTGACAACAGTGTACGATAACAAGGGCGTAAGAGGTAATGGCACAAGTTAAATATTTAACTTAAAAAGAAAGTTGTTGATCAATACATTAATATAAAAGGCAATCCAATAATTTCCTTGTTAAAATTTTTCTTAGTATATGCATGGTATAAATGGAAGATCTTTGCGCTTTCCCGATTACCCAACCTAATTTCGTTAAATTGCCCAGAATAACCTCCCTAAACTTGGCATGGACATTTTCTATTCAGGTTATATAAACTAATTGATAATTTTCCGTAAATTATCCGTAAATTATCCGTGACGTCGACAAATTTGCCACGGATTTATTTTTAAAAATAATCGGGTACCCTGCTAACTTTAGAAAAAGTTAGCAGGGTACCCCCTTAAAACCACCAAGGAAGCATTCTACGTCATTGGGACAGGGCTTAAAATTTGCCGCTTTTTTGTCGTAAAACACCCCTGCACTCAGATTTAGACGAAAATGTTTTTAAGCGCTCATAAGCGCCAGAATACTCTAACTCAACATGAAGTTGGCAGGGTACTCCCGTAAAATCCACTAGACTAGATCGTACACTATTGGGTTAGGGCTCAAAATTTGCCGTAAATTATCCGTAAATAATTTGTACAGGCGAAAAAATTGCCACAGATTTACTTTTAAAAATAACCGGGTACCCTGCTAACTTAGGGTTAAGTTAGCAGGGTACCCCCTTAAAACTACCAAGGAAGCATTTCACATCATTGAGACAGGGTTTGAAATTTGCCGCTTTTTTGCCGTAAAGCCACCCTGTACTCAGATTTACTTGAAACATTTTCTACCGCGCATAAGCGCCACAATTTTCCAACTCAAGATGAAGTTGGCAGGGTACCCACGTAAAATACACTAGATTAGATCCTAGACTATTGGGTTACGGCTCACAATTTGCCGTAAATTATCCGTACAGGCAACGAAATTGCCGTGGATTTATTTTTAAAAATAACCGGGTACCCTGCTAACTTAGGGTTAAGTTAGCAGGGTACCCCCCTTAAAACTGTTAAGGAAGTATTCCACGTCATTGGGACAGGATTGGAAATTTGCCGCTTTTTTGCCGTAAAACCACCCTGCACTCAGATTTACTTGAAACACCCTTTACCGTGCATAAGCGCCATAATTTTCCAATTCAAGATGAATTTGGTAGGGTACTCCCGTAAAATCCACTAGACTAGATCCTACACTATTGTGTAGGGGCTAAAAATTTGCCCTAAATAGTCCGTAAATTATCCGTCGAAGCGAAGAATTTGCCGCGGATTTATTTTTAAAACTAACCGGGTCCCTGCTAATTTTGGAAAAAGTTAGCAACTTACCCCTCATAAACTATCAAGGAAGCATTCCACGTCATTGGGACAGGTCTTAAAATTTGCCGCTATTTTGCCGTAAAACAACACTGTTCTCAGATTTACTCGAAACATTTTGTACCGCGCATAAGCGCCAGAATTTTCCACCTTAAAATGAAGTTGGCAGGGCACCCCCATAAAATACACTAAACTGCGTTCTAGACTATTGTGTAGGGGCTCAAAATTTACCGTAAATTATCCGTAAATTATCCGTCGAGGCGAGAAATTTGCAGCGGATTTATTTTTAAAACTAACTGGGTACCTTGCTAACTTTTTCCAAAATTAGCAGAGACCCGGTTATTTTTAAAAATAAATCCGCGGCAATTTTTCATCTCGATGGATAACTTGCGGATTATTTACGGCAAATTTTGAGCCCTTACCTAACAGTATAGGATGGAGTTTTGTGGGTTTTAAGGGGGTACCCTGCCAACTTTATCTTGAGTTAGAAAATTCTGGCACTTATGAGCGGTACAAAATGTTTGGAGTAAATGTGAGAACAAGGTTGTTTTACGGCAAAAAAGCGGCAAAATGTAAGCTCTGTCCCAATGATGTGAAATGCTGCCTTGATAGTTTAAAGAGGGGTACCCTGCTAACTTTTTCCAAAGTTATCAGGGACCCGGTTATTTAAATTTAAATAAATCTGCGGCAATTTTTTCGCCTCGACGGATAATTTTCGGATTATTTACGGCAAATTTTGAGCCCTAACCCAATAGTGTTCTTCAAAACGGGAGATAAAACAGACTGCAATAACTACCGGGGAATCTCACTTTTAGCTACCTGCTACAAAGTTCTGTCAAACGTAATACAGGCCAGACTCACACCATTCGCGGAAGATATAATAGGAGATTATCAGTGTGGATTCCGGCGCAACAGGTCAACGAGCGATCAAATGTTTACCATAAGACAATTATTAGAGAAAAAGTGGGAATATTGCGAAACTATACACCAGCTATTTGTGGACTTTAAGAAAGCGTACGACTCTGTCAAACGAAGCAAAATGTATGAAATCCTAGTGCTCCTTGGCGTACCAAAAAAACTCGTAAAATTAATTCAAATATGTCTGAACGGAAGCACTGGAAAGGTCCGAGTAGGCGGTAATGTATCCGAATCGTTCATGATACGCGACGGTTTGAAGCAAGGTGACGGGCTTTCAACGGTACTCTTTAACCTGACGCTAGAGCATGTTGTTAGAAAAATGCAGGCTAGCGAGCTAGGCGCAACACTCAACGGAACAACGCAAATTTTAGGCTATGCGGATGACTTGGATATAGTGGGAGATAATGGTGAAACGGTGGCGAGAAATGCGGAAATCCTTATAAATGCGGCTAAAAACACGGGGTTAGAAGTGAGCGAATCGAAAACGAAATATATGATCATGGAGAAACTGGGCATTCGCGAAGCAGAGGGGGATCTCAGAGTCGGAAATTTCACTTTTGAAAAGGTTAGCGAATTCAGATATTTAAGTACAACTATAAATGATCGAAACGAAATTAAAGCCGAGATTAATAAGAGACTTCATTCGGGTAATGCCTGCTTCTACGCTGTGAACAGATTACTTAAGTCAAAGCTACTGTCGAAAAATGTCAAAATAAGGATATATAGGACTATAATAATGCCGGTAATCTTGTATGGGTGCGAAACCTGGGCGCTCACTAAAGCGGAAGAAAATCGTTTTAGGGTATTTGAAAATAAGGTTCTGCGGAAAATATACGGGCCAAAGAAAGATGAGGAAACTGGGGAGTGGAGGAAACTGCACAATGACGAGCTACATAATTTGTACGCGTCACCAAATATTAACAGAATAATAAAATCACGGAGACTAAGATGGGCAGGGCACGTGGCAAGAATGGGCGATGATCGTACAGCAGCGCGCATAATGAAAGGAAAACCGAAAGCAACGCGACCTCTTGGTAGACCTAGACGCAGATGGGAGGATAACGTAAAATCAGACATAACTGAAATTGGGCGGGAAGGCGCGAAATGGATGGGGTTGGCACAAAATAGGGAAACGTGGAAGGCTTGCGTAGATGAGGCGATGAACTTTCGAGTTCGAAATGCCATTTAAAAAAAAAAAAAAAAAAACCCAATAGTGTACGATCTAGTCCAGTGGATTTTACGGGAGTACCCTGCCAACTTCATGTTGAGTTAGAGTATTCTGGCGCTTATGAGCGCTTAAAAAAATGTTCGTCTAAATCTGAGTGTAGGGTTGTTTTACGGCAAAAAAGCGGCAAATTTTAAGCCCTGTCCCAATGACGTGGAATGCTTCCTTGGTTGTTTTAAGGGGGTACCCTGCTAACTTTTTCCAAAGTTAGCAGGGTACCCGATTATTTTTAAAAATAAATCCGCGGCAAATTTTTCGACTTCACGGATAAATTACGGCAAATTATCTATTAGTTTATATAACCTAAATAGAAAATGTCCATGCCAAGTTTAGGGAGGTTCCAGAATATGCTGTGGTAATTTTCACAGAGCCAGTGATGCACGTTTCGCTCTTTTAAGAATTATTAGTTACAGAAAAAATTAAGTTGCTATGCTCAGCTTACCGATGAAACATCTTTGCGGTTTCGTTACCTCCGCTTTGGATTCTCGGCCTTGACAAAAGTGTGCGATAACAAGGGAGTAAGCGGTATTGGCATAATTTGAATATTTTACTTAAAAAAGAATGTTTTTGATAAATACATTAATAGAAATAATCAAGAGAATAATTTCCTTGTTAAAATTTTTCTTAGAATATGCAGAGTAAAAATTGAAGATCTTTGCGCTTTCCCAATTACCCGGCCCAACTTCTGCAAATTACCCAGAATATGCCGTGGTAAGTTTTCCAGAGACAGTGATGAACATTTTGCCCTTTACAATAATTATTTGTTAGTGAATAATGAAATTGCAATGCTCAGCTTACCGATGAAAGATCTTTGCACTTTCCTTACCCCCACTTTGGCATCTCTGCCTTGGCAAGAGTGTATGATAACAAGTTAGTAACAGGTAATGGCATAGGTTAAATATTTTACTTAATAAATAAGTTGAGTAAAAATTGAAGATCTTCGCGCTTTCCCGTTTACCCGGCCCGCCTTCCTTAAATTACCCAGAATATGCTGTTATAATTTTTACAGAGACAGCGACCAACATTTTGTCCTTTTTATCAATCACTTGTTTATTTAAAGTTAAATTTGTTTACCAGGATTTATGATTAAAGATCTTTGCGCTTTCGCTACCCGCCGCACAGTGTGACATTTTGGTTTTTCTTGTTTTAAAATCAAATAACTTTTGATCTAATCGATGAATCGTCGTGATTTTTTTTTAAATTGAAGCTCAGGTAATCACGAATCATGGATATACCTTGATTCTATAAACTCTTGAATACATACCCTGAACCTCGCAAACCCTTAATCCCGTAAATACAGTAAACTTGTAAACTCTTGATTCTATAAACTCTTGAACCTATAATCCCCTAAACCGTTAACCTCGCAAACCCCTAATCCAGTAATACAGTAAACTTGTAAACTCTTTATTCTATAAACTCTTGAACCCATAATCCCCGAAACCCTTAACCTAGCAAACCTTTGATCCCGTAATAGTATAAACTCTTGAACCTATAATCCCCTTAACCCTGAACCTCGCAAACCCTTAATCCCTTAATACAGTAAACTCATAATATAAATCCTTAAATTCGTTGGCCTTCAAACTCGTAGACCTTTTCATCATTAAATTTCCAAACCCATAAACCCCTATTCCTGTTAACATATAAACAGCTGAACCCATAACCTTAACCTCGCAAAACTGTAGTCTGATAACCCCTGTAACCCATAGAAATTTAAAATTATAAACTCCTATACCTATAATCTCCTAATTTCTTAATCCCGTTAACCCTTGAATCCATAATTTCCTATATTAATATCCTATATAATATCCGATGTATTAGGTCATACTAGAGTTCTGTGTATAAAATTTTTTTCAATGAATGAGCAGAAATGTATAAAAACGCTAGAGTTCGAGTTTTTTCATCTGCTCAGTATTTGATGTAACTCTGAATACCTGTAAAACTCGATTATTTTCATCATCTTAATTATTCTTATTTTATTGTCGAATCGCTAATTATGAAGCTGCACTCTACTTTTAACCCTTTAAAAAATTGATATTACCAAAGCATAAACGCGTAAATTTTAGAAATTAAATGCTAATACTCTATTTTTCGCTTTTCAAGATTATGTATATTAATTGTATACATACACGCGTGCACACACAACCCACACAGCATGAAATATTTCCGGAATATTTCCGAAATATTGGCACAAAGATTTGAAATTTTCCAGGAATCTTCCAATGAAATATTCCTGGAAGAAATGTATGTCACCGAATTTCTTCCATTAAAATATTTCACAAAAACTTCCAAAATATTTCTGAAATCTTTCATGAAATATTTTTTTGAAATATTTTTGGAATATTTCCGAATGATTTCTTGACCTCTAATTTACTGAGGATTTTTCGCCAAATAATTCTAAAATATTCCACCAATCTTCCAAAAAATATTTCTTTTAAATATTTCTCAATTATTTGTTAATTATGTCAGTGTTAAATATTTACCGAAAATTTTTAATAAAATAATTCTGAAATATTTCAAAAATCTTTCATAAAATATTTCTTTGGAATATTCGGAAAACATTTCAGAATTATTTTAATGTTTGATATTTCTGAAAATTTCTGGTGAAATAATTCAGAAATCTTTCATGAAATATTTTTTTGGAATATTTCTGAATTATTTTAATTATTATTAGGAAATTGTTGCAATATAATTCAGTAATATATATTGAAAATCGATTAAACGGCCAATGGGAGAAACCAGTTACTGTCGAAATGAATAGATATCTCAGACACAAGTAAATATCATTTATTTTCAGTGATTGTGAAATATTCACATTTAAGTAAGACCTTGTGTCAGATTTGGTGTAAGATCTTAAGTAAACCATTAACAAAAAAATTTTTTAATTCACAAAGGCACGATCTTGCATAAGATCTTACATAGGATCCTACACAAGACCTTACGTAAGATCTTACGCAAGATCTTATACACGACCTTATACAAGATCTTGCTTTCATAGACATACGGATTGTTTGTTGTTGATAATTTACTCAAGAACTAACACCAGTTCTCACACAAGATCTTGCATAAGATTTTACAAACAATTTTATATAAAATCTTGCACAAGATCTTATTTTTATTACCTTATAAATTCATTTATAATAAGTTACTCAAGGTTTTGTACCAGATTTTATACAAGATCTTGCGTAAGACCTTGAGTTACTTATCATAAAAAAAATTTATATGGCAATGAAAAAGAGTTCATTTCAAAGGTCTTATAGATGATCTTGTGTAAGATTTTATGTAAGGTCTTGTGTAAAGTCTTGTATAAGGTCTTGTGTAAGATCTTATACAAGATTGTGATTTCATATACCAAAAATATTTTTTGTTAATGGTTTATTTAAGATCTTACACTGAATGGGATACAAGATCTTAAGTAAGGTTTTACATAAGATCTTGCATAAAATCTTAGATAAGATCTTACGTAAGATCTTAAATAAGATCTTAAAACACATCATTATTTTTTGATTGTAGTCAATATCTTATGTAAGATCTTACGTGAAATCTTATGTAAGGTCTTACGTAAAATCTTATGTAAGATTTTGAGAAAAATTTTCAATAAGGCAGAGATTGAAAAAATGATTTTTATTCTATACAATTAGCAATTTGCTTTCTATAAAAATAAGATAGACAAAGACAGAATTTAAATGTTGCCCTATTACTTTTTAGGCAAAATGTTGAACACGAAGAAAGTATTAGTACTCAAGATACCATTGATAGTCCAGATTTTCTTGAAGATTCTTGTAAAGAATCTTGAATGTATACATATAGTTAAATTAAAATTTGATTACTTTGTTATTCGATGTTATTAAAAAAAATGTGTTAAGGTCTTGTGTAAAAAACATTTAGCAAGTTGTAAAATAGGGTCTATAATTGTTATAAAATAGAATAATTATTTATAAGTGTGTTTGAATGCAAAGGTGAGTGAAAGTCGATTGGCCGATTGGTATCAGGTACTTATAGGTTAAAGGGGATAGAGGTTTATGGATTAAAAAATTAATGATGAAAAGGTCTACGAGTTTACTGTATTTACGGGATTAAGGGTTTGCAAGGAGAAGGATATGAAGGATTATGGATACAAGCGTTTATAGAATCAAGGTTTTAGGAGTTTATGGGTATAGAAATTGATAAGTTTAAGCATTTGTGGAGTTAAAGGATCACGGGATTAAAGTTTGTCGAGGTTAAGGTTATGAATTTACAGTGTACAGGAGTTTATGGATTCAATAGTATATATAATTGTTAATTAATAATATTTTATTCATAATTAGTTTAATAGGTATTCAGAATGAAACTAGATCCTCAGAAATTGAAAGAAATCAGAATTTTGGCATTTTTACACAGTTCTGCTCATTCATTGAAAAGAGAAAAAATCCAGAAAACGTTTAGACGCTGAAGCAAGTCAAGTATGACCTATTACATCGGATATTAGGTTTACAAATTATAAAAATACAAATTTCATTAGGATGAAGTAAGTCTTGTTAGATATTTGCAAAAGTTATCAACTTCGCCAATTTTTCCTGATTTATATATCTTCAAAAGGCATTATTAAATATTTTTTCAAAATACCTGATTATCTGAGCTTCAATTTAAAAAAAGAATCACGACGAATCATCAATTAGATCAAAAGATATTTGATTTTAAAGCAAGAAAAACCAAAATGAGATACTGTTCGCCGTTTAGCTCGTGTACCTCGACTAAAGTATGCAATGAAAATTTGATAAGAGGTATTGGTGCATGTTAAATATTTCAGCTAAGAATAATCAATTGTTTATTAATATGTTAATTGAGAAAGACTTTGGACAATAATGTACTTATCAAAAATTTTAATTATTATGTACATAGTAAAGATTAAAGATTTTTGCGCGTTCTCATTCCGCGGCCAGTTGTTTCCATAAATTACCCACAATATGCTATGATACTTTTTACAGCAACTGTGATGAACGTATTTTTTTCTCAATAATTTAATGAATAAAGACAATAGTTATTATTATTATATATATCAGACGTATTATTAACAAGTAAATTGTTCGAGGCCGATATCTCTTACCCCGTTCTCACTGCATACTAACGTCAGAGTACAAGAGTCACATCGAGGTTAAAGAAAGCGGAACAATTTTTAATTATCAATCTTAGTAAACACATTTAAATGTAAATAAACAATTGACGGTTAAAAAGGAAAAAATATTAATAACTAACCGTGGAAAAATCAACACAGTATATTCTGGGTAATTTAACGAAATCGGGAAAGCGCAAAGATCTTCAATTTTTACTTTACATATTCTAAGAAAAATTTTAACAAGGAAATTGTTGTCTTGCCTTTTTTATATAATAAATTTATCAGCAAATTTATTATAAGTTAAATATTTTACTTATGCTAATATCTCTTACTCCCTTGTTATCGCACACTTTTGCCAAGGTAGAGAAGCCAAAATGGGTATAACGGAAGTGCAAAGATCTTTCATTAGTCAATTGAGCATAGCAATTTAATTTTCACTAATTAACAAATAATTGTTAAAAAGGGCAAAATGTACATCACTGTCTCTGGAAAAATTACCACATTATATTCTGGGTAATTTAAGGAAGTCGGACCGGATAATCGGGAAGCGCAAACATCTTCAATTCTTACAATGCACATAACAATTAGATTTTTTATAACAAAACCTGTATGGAAAATCTCTCAAGTTGAGTGCTATTTCATACCCTCAATGATAAGCATTCGTAAATGAATTACTTAATATTAGTGAACAACGACGCTAATGAAAGACTTTGGCTTTTTAGCTATTTACATTCCATGCGGCAGAATCGCAGTGGGAAAACATGCAGTTCTGAACTTATCAGCGTAGTCGTAAATAATCGTCATTTACTCAAAGACACTTATTAGTTTTTAAAAAATATTTATTTAATATTATATACACCATTACTCCGAGATTAAAGACTTTTGCAATTTGCACATACTTCATTCGATGCAGTCGCAAAATTGCAGCAATAAAGTGCATTGTTTTTAAATTATTAGCACGCCCCGAAATAAATGCATTTATAGATCCATTTTACTCTACTACACTGAGTTATTAATAAAAAAAAATATAATTCGCAATAAACAATTACGCCAATTAAAGACTTTTGCGCTTTAGTTGTGCACATTCCATGCGGCCTGGGAATCGCAGTGGTAATACATACAGTCCTGTACTTATCAGCGTAGTCAGAAAAGTTCGCATTTTACTCAAAGACACTTATTACTTTCAAATAAATATTTATTTAATATTATATGCACCACTACCCCGCGATTAAAGACTTTTGCAGTTTGTACATACTTCATTCGATGCAGTCGCAAAATTGCAGCAATGAAGTGCATTGTTTTCAAATTATTAGCACGCCCCGAAATAAATGCATTTATAGATCAATTTTACTCTACTCCAGTGAGTAATTTATAAAAAAAATTTACTTCGTAATAAACAATTACGCCAATTAAAGACTTTTGCACTTTCGTTATTCCCATTCCACGCACCTGAGAATCGCTATGATAATACATACAGTCCTGTACTTATGAGCGTAGTTAGAAAATTTCGCATTTTACTCAAAGACACTTATTACTTTCAAATAAATATTTATTTAATATTATATGCACCACTACCCCGCGATTAAAGACTTTTGCAGTTTGTACATACTTCATTCGATATAGTCTGAAAATCGCATCAATGAAGTATACTGTTTTCTAATCATATGCATACTCAGAAGAGATCTATTTTACTCAACTACATTGAGTTATTTATAAAAAAGAAAAATTTAATTCAAAATATACAATTACGCCAATTAAAGACTTTTGCACTGTCGTTGTGCACATTCCATGCGGCCTGAGAATCGCTGTCATAATACATACAGTCCTGTACTTATCAGCTTAGTCAGAAAAAATCGCCATTTACTTAAAGACATTTATTACTTTCAAATAAATAACTATTTAATATTATATGCACCACTACCCCGCGATTAAAGACTTTTGCAGTTTGAGCATACTTCATTCGTAGCAGTCGCAAAATTGCAGCAATGAAGTGCATTGTTTTTAAATTATTAGCACGCCCCGAAATAAATGCATTTATAGATCCATTTTACTCTACTACACTGAGTTATTAATAAAAAAAAATATAATTCGCAATAAACAATTACGCCAATTAAAGACTTTTGCGCTTTCGTTGTGCACATTCCATGCGGCTTGGGAATCGCAGTGGTAATACATACAGTCCTGTACTTATCAGCGTAGTCAGAAAAGTTCGCATTTTACTCAAAGACACTTATTACTTTCAAATAAATATTTATTTAATATTATATGCACCACTACCCCGCGATTAAAGACTTTTGCAGTTTGTACATACTTCATTCGATATAGTCTGAAAATCGCATCAATGAAGTATACTGTTTTCTAATCATATGCATACTCAGAAGAGATCTATTTTACTCAACTACATTGAGTTATTTATAAAAAAGAAAAATTTAATTCAAAATATACAATTACGCCAATTAAAGACTTTTGCACTTTCGTTGTGCACATTCCATGCGGCCTGAGAATCGCTGTCATAATACATACAGTCCTGTACTTATCAGCTTAGTCAGAAAAAATCGCCATTTACTTAAAGACATTTATTACTTTCAAATAAATAACTATTTAATATTATATGCACCACTACCCCGCGATTAAAGACTTTTGCAGTTTGAGCATACTTCATTCGTAGCAGTCGCAAAATTGCAGCAATGAAGTGCATTGTTTTTAAATTATTAGCACGCCCCGAAATAAATGCATTTATAGATCCATTTTACTCTACTACACGGAGTTATTAATAAAAAAAAATATAATTCGCAATAAACAATTACGCCAATTAAAGACTTTTGCGCTTTCGTTGTGCACATTCCATGCGGCTTGGGAATCGCAGTGGTAATACATACAGTCCTGTACTTATCAGCGTAGTCAGAAAAGTTCGCATTTTACTCAAAGACACTTATTACTTTCAAATAAATATTTATTTAATATTATATGCACCACTACCCCGCGATTAAAGACTTTTGCAGTTTGTACATACTTCATTCGATGCAGTCGCAAAATTGCAGCAATGAAGTGCATTGTTTTCAAATTATTAGCACGCCCCATAATAAATGCATTTCAATCGAAAACACTTAGCGACTTATCCGAAAATCAATTATTTAATATTAGTGAACAATGACGCGAATAAAAGACTTTTGCACTTTAACTATGTACATTCATTGCAGACTGAAAATCGGCACGGGGCATCTCGTAGACTTGTATATTATCAGCGTATTCAGAAATAAATGAAGTCTAAGTATGGACACATATTAGTTATAAAAAATATTTATATTATATTATATAAACCATTACCCCGTGATTAAAGACTTTTGCACTTTGTACATACTTCATTGGATGTAGTTCAAAAATCGCCTAAATGAAGTACATGGTTTTCCAATCATATGCATACTCTGAAAAAAATGAATTTTACTGTAAAACACTTAGATGTTTAAAAAAAATTGTATCCAAAATAAATATTTACGTCAATTAAAGTCTTTTGCACTTTAGCTATCTACGTTAATTGCAGACTGAAAATCGCCGCAGTGCATCTCGTAGTCTTCTATATTATCAGTGTATTCAGAAATAAATGTAGTCAACTCATCGATAAATATTAGATTACAAAGCATATGTATTTAATATGATATAAACCAGAACCCCGCGTTTAAAGACTTTTGCACTATGCACATACTTTATCCTATGTAGTCGGAAATCACGGCAATGATAAACATTGTTTTCTAATTATGTGCATACTCATATAAATACTTTTGCAGAAACCCCCATTCTATTGAATTATCAGTTTAGACATAAATAAATTCAATTTACTCAAAAACACTTATTAGTTTATCAAAAAATTAATTTTTTTTGTAATTATCTGTGTACACAGAAATAAATGCAATTTACAAGGACGCTTAGTTGTTTATCCGAAAAAAAAATATTTGATATTAAATAAACAATTAGGCGAATTAAAGCTTCTATCAGATATTGAAAAATTCATCAACATCGGAGTACATAATGAAAAGCCTTAAAGAAATCGCGAGTGCCACCATCTGGCGTCTGATCTTACCTGAGTTTACAGAAAGTATAGCATCCACGCTGTTTTACCTGCCGAGTCGGCAAACGACGTAGCGCTGAAGCGTGATCAACTCATTATTCTTATAATTACTTTAATAACGGTAATAACTAATTATTTCCACTTTATATCGAATGCATACTTTATGTACATCATTAAACTATCTTATTTTACTATTTTTAAGTGACAATAAGTCCATTTTTAAAAGAAATCATGTTACAATGATGGATTTTTAAAATTGAAAAAATATAGATAAAGAAATATAAATAATTATTTCTGTCATTGTAACTTGTTTACTTGTGATTTAAGATAATTTATCAGGGTATAAAAAAATGTTTTTGGATATATTTTTTTTGGGTAAAAATTACATTATTTGAATTTCGCGCTGCCTCCACTTCTGTCGGGCGTCGGTTTTGGCTGCGCTAGTCTTTGCCATGGCTCACAGAGCGCACGGAAATCGTACGATAAAACTTGGTCTGCCGAGCACTCTTGGCCAATGGAGGTTCGGCACACCTTTTGATTCGTATACAGGAAGTCGAAAGCTACAATTTAAGCCCTACTTTTCAAAGGTGTGCCAGGTGCTTATGGCTAAATGGGGTTAAGCACCGTTTGTTTCTGTTAACGCTCATTTACCTGCACCTTTTGGTACAAAAAAATTTTCATGTATATTTATTTTATATTTTCATGTATGTAAATAACGTAGTTAAGCTGATAATAAAACACAACAAAAGTGACTGTTTTTCCCCGGCTTAATCAGGTTCAACAGACGCGGGGTGGGTGAACTTGCTATCACTATACTTTCGTAAAAAACGTGAAATTTTCTTATTTTAGATGATGTAAGTGATTTGATATAAAGTAAAGTATTTGAAGATTAATACTGTAACAGTGTACTTAAGAGGAAGCCGTATCTACTAATTACGCAAATAGTAGTTTGTTAATGGAAAAACTAAGAGTCGTCCCCAATTGTTCTTAAAATATGGAATATTTTGAGACCTAGAAGAGTACCTAACAGTATTTCTTTCCGAGAATAGTTTGAAACGCAAAACCTAACCACAATTTTCGCGATTCGAAGTATTCTCGGAAAGGAAATAATGTTAAATATTATTTTAGGTCCGAAAATATTCCTTATTTTACGAAGAATTGGGGATGACTCTTAGTTTTTTAAGTAACAAACTACTATTAGAATAAATAGCAAAAATGTGATTAGACCAGGACAGTTGATACGGCCTCCTCTTAATGGTTTAAACGCTTTAATCATGTGGTATTTAAGTATTATTTCTTAAATTTAAATGTTTCCCCTATAATAGATAATTTTAAGGACATTGAAATGCCGACACGGTTCCTACCTTATCGTCGGTAAAATTTTTATTTTAAAATTTTAAATGATTGGTTCTAACAGCAAATTGTAGACGGAATTGTTCTAATTTATATGAATATGTTGACAACCTTTCGGGTGTCTCTTACACCTTTCTTCAAGTCAAAGAAGAATTAATTCTATAATAATAAGCTTAAATCTAGGTAACTTATCTAGACTGCTCGCTGTATTCTACACAACGCGGTTGAAAATTCCATTGGACTTATTCAGCCATCGAGTGTCGGTGAACCATCAGGTTGATTTTCCCTCTCACAATTAGGCACTAACACTTTATAAAATAGCATGCTTTTATATTATTTTACACTTATTCACTATTGCTTAAGAACATGCTATTAGATGCTGAGAAATTATATTAGTTTAACTCAATATTTGATTACGTCGTTACTGTTAATTTGAGTATAAGTAGGGAAATAGGGTGTTATAAAAAACTATTAAGTATACGGATTTTAAAGAATATGGCTTGGGAATGTACTACGATATTATTTTCTAAAGGTTTTCTGCGTTGACTGTCAAAATAAGTTTAAAATACTATAAAAGATATCAACAATAAGTTTAAAATTCTATAAAATATGTCAAAAATTCAATAAAATATGTCTTTTTAACTGCACATGTCTAGTAGGATATGATATGTATTACTGTAAAGATTAAAAATGAAATCTAGTAGGCTATTATATGTATTAGTGTAAAGATTTTAGTCTAGTAGGTTTAAAGTACCAGATATATCCTTTATGCCCTTTTTTTTTATTTTTACTTACTATATGCATTAATGTAAAACCCTGTTGAAATTTTGATATATATATTCTTTGAAGTTTTAGATACTGTATGCATCAGTGTAAAACCCTTTTTTCAAATTTTCCTTTTATAAAATAGATTAAATTTTTATTTTTAAATAATTATAAATATTAAGGCACATTATTTTAGGTGTTTAAATGGAAACATAACAACAGCAATATAAACTTACCGATGTCTTGATAGTAAACACGTGCTCCGTACCCGAAGCGGACCCTGACTTTCCACTTTAAACACACACACACACACACACACACACACACACACACACACACACACACACACACACACACACACACACGCGCACACACACACACACATTCTTATTTTCAAATCTTAACTTCTTTCTTATAACTAAGCTCTGTCATTCTGTAATTGTATCTGCACCAAGAGAGATCTCAATGACCGTCTAAAAGTCAATGCAGAAAACCTTTAGAAAACAATATCCTAGTACATTCCCAAGCAATATTCCTTAAAATCCGTATACTTAATAGTTTTTTATAACACCCTATTTTCCTACTTGTACTCAAATTAACCATCACGACGTAATTAAATATAGAGTTAAACAATAAATAGTGAATATAAAAGCATGCTATTTTATAAAATGTTAATGCCTAATTGTGAGAGGGAAAAAATCAACCTGATCGTTCACCGACACTCGATGGCTGAATACGGCCAACGGAATGTTCAACCGCCTTGTGTGGGATGTAGCGAGCAGTCTAGATAAGTTACCAAGATTTAAGCTTATTATAGAATTAATTCTTCTTTGACCTAAAGAAGGGCGTAAGAGACACCCGAAATGTTGTCAACGTATTCATATAAATTAGAACAATTCCATCTACAATTTGCTGTTAGAAGCAATCATTTATAATTTATCAAAAGTTAGACGTTAGAGTCATTTTTTAATTAACGAATGTTAGTATAAACATCTTAAATACATTCCAATAATTTATTTAAAAAAAAAATGGTGAATATTTTTTTGAAAAAAATCGATCTTCTGTTTTTTTTTATGAATAACAGTAATGAATTTTTTTACAAACTATTCTGTTAATATAAATAGAAAGCTTGCATTCTTTTTGTAAACTTATCGTAATCTTTTTGTAACTTATCGTAATCTTTTTGTAACTTATCGTAATCTTTTGTAACTTATGGTAATCTTTTTGGAACTTATCGTAATCTTTTTGTAACTTATCGTAATCTTTTTGTAACTTATCGTAATCTTTTTGTAACTTATCGTGATCTTTTTGGAACTTATCATAATCTTTTTGTAACTTATCGTAATCTTTTTGTAACTTATCGTAATCTTTTTGTAACTTATCGTAATCTTTTTGTAACTTATCGTAATCTTTTTGTAACTTTTCGTAACCTTTCGTAAAATTGTCCCAATTCACACAAAAAGTTTCAAAAAGTTACAAAGAGTTTTAAAAAGTTACAAAGAGTTGCAAAAAATTGTAGAGAGTTACGAAAATAATTTCCGCCTGAGGTATTATAGATACATATTGGTACTTTAATTTAGAAAATACCAATATATATAAAATATCAAAGTAATTATATTTTTGACTAATCAACATAAAATGTGATCAGAATAACACGTATATATGTATGTATAATTTACGATGTAAAAACATGTTAAAAATTAAATAACATCGAAAAACCTGCATAGTTACAGTCTATAGTTTATAAGTCCATATACACGTGTTTTTGTAAGTTTGAGCGTATACAGGTATAAACTATTCGCTGTGAGCATGTGGTATAGTATATGTTATCTTATTTTCAAGAATAGCGCCACATTACGGTCGAATGACGTGAGCGGGGTTGTACAAAATACGCAGGCTCTTATGGGCATTCAATGAAAATAATATTTTTTTAATTACTAATGATCAATCTGAGAATATCCTTATAATGTTCTTTTAATAATAAATAAATATGTCAATTTTAGAAAAAAATTTGAAATCACACAAATTGTCAGAAACTTATATAAAATTATTTTCCAATAACCAGAGCCTGTGTATTTTGTACTACCCAGATCACATCCCTCGACCGTAAGTTGGCGCTGTTTTTGTATACAATATCTGTCGTGCTCACAGCGAATAGGCTGTAACTTTGCAGGTTATTCGATGTTATTTAGTTTTTATATGGGCAAGTTCCCCTGAAATCTTTAAAGAAACAAAATGAGACCTAAAAATTAAAATCGGATAGCAAATAAAAAAGTCTCCACTGTTTTGTCATCTTTTTCTTTTCTCAAGTCTAAATTTGACGATATCTAAATTTACAATAATGGAATTTCGATAAAAAAATTTTTTTAGTATGATAAAACTCCTTATTTTATAATATATTGACTTTTATATCATTATGTGAGATTAAATTGTAGTAAAAATTGTTTGTGCTTTATGACATATCTACGCGAACAACCTCCTTAAAAGATTGTTTGGTATTACCATGCTCAAAAATTTTCAGCCGTGTAATATGAAATTTTATAGTTTTATTGACATCAGTTTATGTTGCTGTCGAGCTACTCTCCTCATATACAGCTTTCTTTAAACGTCGTCAGTCACTTTACTTCATTAATTTTGAGAATTTAACTAGAAAGAGGTTGTAGTATCGAAAAATTAAAATAAGTAATATACATTTCTTTAAAAAGGCTTGAAACGCATGACAGTAATACGGGTTCATGCACATTTTTAATTACAATGGATAATCTTTTTAGAAAAATTCTATGCGATATGAAATATTTACATTTTTGTTTTTACAATTATGACAAAGCTACTATCTAAATTGTTTGGAATGAAGTTTCACTCTATAAGAGTGAATTATCACTTCTATGCGATTATGAAGACAGAGTCACTTAT
Organism: Gastracanthus pulcherrimus; assembly: GCA_949152435.1. NCBI lineage: Eukaryota > Metazoa > Arthropoda > Insecta > Hymenoptera > Pteromalidae > Gastracanthus > Gastracanthus pulcherrimus. The sequence continues at coordinate 130,395,159 of OX424574.1, read as the reverse complement.
TTTGGAGTTTATCTTCACCTTTAGAAAGAGTGAATAATTCACTCTCTTGTAAAAGTGAATTCCTTACTCTATTTAGAATAAAAGAATACGCGTACAGATAAAACAATTATTCCAGTTTGTTTCAAGTTTTAGAAATGTTTTGATAAATGTTACAGTTTGCTTGCAAGGTATGAAGTTGAGAAATTTAGAGAACTTTAGAAAAATTGTTGGTTGAATTTAAACCTCCTTTTGGTTCTCGTGCTCACATTTTTATCAAAAAATTGATTCATTTCGAATAACTGTTTAAAATAAAGAAGTCGATAATATATATCCCTGTAAAAATTGTATTTTCGGAAATATGGTTTACTATATTTCCTTTGCATTTGTAAATACATTCATGGTTAAATTTTTAAGTGACTCTAACTGAAAAATACCTTTTCATCTTTGGTTAAATTATTTAATTGCATAGTTGTGTATTTTCAATCCATTTTTGCACAGTTAATAATGAAATCACTTGAAAATTTAATTAAAGATTCCTGTTGCGAATAATATTTTTAAATTAATAAGTCGGAATTCGAATATTTGATTAATTTATAAGTTTTGTAATACAAATTTCACCCCAAACTAGTGTGAAAATTAGAGTAAATCATTAGTCACTCTCTAATCAAGAGTGATAAAATGCACTCATTACATTACAGTGAGCGCATTCACTCATTTAGAGTGAAAAAATCACTCTTTTACAGTGGAAACGTCTTTCACACTTCAATTAGAGCAAAAAATGTAGTCTTAAAAATTTAGAGAGTTAATGCAGCCAACCTATTGTTTGGGCACGTATAGCACCCATTTAATGTAGTATCATTTGATAATCGAGTCGTAGGAAATGCATTACTTTTAGTCTGTTTAAATCGCCCAAGTAGTACTGACAGTCTAAGAAACTCGAATTCGAGTAACAAGAAATCAATCCAGTAGGTAGCGCTGCATAAAGAAAAAGTTTGTATATTGTGAATCACTCTAATAACTATATATAAGCATATAAGATCGTGTATAATCATATATGATTATATATAATAGTACATTATGTAACAAGGGGCGAAAGTAGCAGATTTTTCCCGCGGTCAGTAATCACCCGAGGGAAAAATCTGCTTTTGTCCCGTGTTGCATATAGTATTCTATTTCACACTCGACCGAAATGGTCACTTTTGCCCCCGAAAATCGGGGCAAAAGTAGCATATATTTCCCGTAAACCCATTTGCAAGGCGAAAGTAAAATTGACATTTTTTTCTTTTACAATTCCTATATACAATACTATTCGTTTTATAATAAACCGATATCCATCTAATGGGTTTTTACAAAAAAAATAAAGAAATTGTAATTACAAGAAAATATTTATTTACATATTTTCCATTTGATTTACATAATCTACATAATGTACATATATACAGTAGAATGTATATTCTATAATATTCTATCTAGATGCATACACTAGTCTTGCAGAATGCCGCCTAGCAGCGCCGCCACTCGCACAACGGCACGTAGCAGCATGAAAAGGGATAAGGTACATGCGCGCGCATACGCATTCTTCTAGATCAATCTAGCAAAATATGAAAAATCGTGTCGGCCCCGCTTTTCAGGGTCAAAAAGTAGTCACGGTCGAGAGTGGAATAATAGTACATTATGGGACGAAAGTAGATTTTTCCCTCGGGTGAGTACTGCTTTCGCGAGAAGATTTTGATAAAAACCCACCCGCGGCAAAAATCTGCTACTTTCGCCCCTTGTTGCACAATATACTATTTCATCATACGTACTGGAAAAATAACATATTCCGTGCGGTAAATGGTCAATAACACACTCGACAGCGTTACGAGTGCGTTATAGGAAATAACACCCGTAGTGTTATAACCATTTATCGTACACAAATCCCCCACGCAATATATGTCATACTCTCAGCACTTATGATAAAAAGTAGTGTGTGAATTTCGTGCGGTGTAGTGTCAAATAGCGCCACTTGGGCGACATGTCGCGTACGCTATTGGGCTGGCCACTAAAGGTAAAGTAGGTAGTACTTGGACACTTATTGAAACGAAAATACGGAATCAGTGTTTGTAGAGCAAAAACTCAATATTTTTCCCAAATCTTCAATCTAATTGTTAATTCGGCATATTTTACTGTTATTAATACAAGAAAAAATACGTTTACATACTTTTTTATACTAAGAAAGTAAGTTTAAAAATTCAACTATATCTCGCAGTAGTTGGACATCATATGTCAAGCTGGTTTCAGTACTTGGACATAGTTAGGACCCAGTAGTTGGACATATGAATTAAACGTGTCCAACTACTGGATTCAGAAAAAGCAGTGGACGTAAACTTGGATAATACACTAGGCATATTACAGTTCTCTACATAACCTCAAAATGTTATATTTACATTTATAACAAATTTAAGACGTAAATTAACATAATTTTGGTTAAATTATATAATACATATCATAAACTATCCGAATGAATTCCAATGAATAAATCATTTTATCATCTTTATCAGTAATTACAATTTTTGTCACTGTCCAAGTACTGGTCACAAGTTTCGTTTTTTTCTTACCGCACACGTTACACAATGTACTATTGCGCCCGTTATCAAATCAGCGGGCGAAAATGTCTTGCAACCGCTATAGCCGGCGCAAAAGAAAATTTTCGAAAATCAGCTCTAAGTTGGTTTAGGCGCACCTAAACATGAAGTACCATCCGGATGATACCACATGTTTAGGTGTGCCTAAACACTCTAGTAGGCTGATTTTCGAAAATAAGCCCTAAGAAAGTTTAGGCTCCCCTAAGCATGGGGTACCACCTGGATAATACCACATGTTCCGGACCCTACCCAACCAAAAAGAATCACGTGATAAATCATGTGAGAAGTAACGTGAGAAATCACGTGAGAATATGAAACAATTTCTCACAATATTTCTCACGTAATCTCCAATTTCTATGTTCTCACATAAACTATCACACAATAGCTGAATTTTCACGTAATTTCTCTTATGATTTGTCACCTAACATTAAGTTTGTGATGTCATTTTTTACATGATATCTGATCTGTTTCGTAATATTTAAATTCTCAAAAGATTTCTAGTTTCTCAATTACGCTATTCCTAATTTCACATACGAATCTTAATTCTCATGCCATTACTACATAGTAATAGTATTACTATATAGTAATGTTATTACTATCTGAATCACGAGAGATGTTAGCAATTTCGTTAAAAAACTAGGAGAAAAATCATAAGAGAAATTACGTGACAATTCAGATATTGTGTGATAGTTTACGAGAGAACATAGGAGTTGCGTGAGAACATAGAAGTCGCGTGAGAACATAGAAGTCGCATGAAATTACGTAAGAAATCACGTGATAAAATGTTTAATAATCTCACGGTATTTCTCACGTGATTTATTTTTAGTAGGGTAACACTCTAGTAGGCTGATTTTACAGTCTAACAAACGTATGTTGGCACCGTGTCGAAGAACGACCAAATTTAGTTTTGCTTCATAGGCATAAAAAAATACGTTATTAATATTATGTTTGACAACAAATGCGGTATGCACCATGAGGGAGAGGCAAGTGTATATTATATATTTTATATATTTTATATATATTTTATATATATATATATATATATATATATATAAATATCTGGTAACACAGCCTGACGCACTTGCGAATGCGCCGAAAGTGCACGGTCTGCTTCACACTTTGACTAGGTTTCTGCTGCACAACGATTGCGGCAGGCGAGTGCGGCAGAATTGCAGCAGAAGTGCAGCCGACAAGTGCAACTAAGGGGGATGAAATAATGAACTCCCGAGTGCAGCAGAATAGCACTCGAATTGCGTATGACGATTGCGGCAGACGAGTGCGGCAGGATGGTGGATGATGTAACGCATTTGCGAGTGCGTTAAGATATACTTCAAAAACGATCACACACCTCGTAGCGAAAATACTCAGAACACCGAGAATGGTAACAAAAAAAGATCTCCAAAGAGTTTTATCTCCCAGACGGCTTGTGCACACCCTAGTGTGAGAAATCTATTAAATCCTATTCACCAATACAAAAATTGCATATACATCCTATTCACAAATAGGATCTTTTCATATTTGGAAAAAGGAATTAATAGGATTTAATAGATTTCTGACACTAGGGCAGTCTCTAATAGTATCTACCACGCCAAACTAGTCGAGTGAGCCCAAAACTGATGCGCTCGTCGCCTAGCGGCGGCGACGTATGCACTATACGCTTTCATACCACCGGATCTGTGGACTGCACGTCTGCTGCAATCCTGACGCACTCGTCTGTCACAATCGTCGCACGAAATTCGGATGTAATTCTGCTGCACTTGCGAGTGCATTATTTCATCCCTCTTTGTAGCACTTGTCGGCTGCACGTCTGCTGCAATCCTGCTGCCCTCGTCTGCTCCAATCGTCGTTCACAATTCGGGTGCAATTCTGCTGCACTCGAAAGTGCATTGTTTCACCGCCCTTAGTTGCACTTGTCAGCTACACGTCCGCTGCAATCCTGCCGCAATCGTCCTACGCAATTCGGGTACAATTCTACTGCACTCGCGAATGCATTATATTATCCTCCTTAGTCGCACTTGTCGGCTGCACTTCTGCTGCAATCCTGTCGCACTCGTCTGCCGCAATCGCCGTGCAGCAGAAACCTAGTCGAATTGTGAAGCAGACCGCACGTCGGCTGCTGCAATATTTATGATTGCACGCACGATTGCAGCAGAATTGTGGCGAAATTGCGATGCTTTTGTTACCAGGATGTATATATATATATATATATATATATATATATATATATATATATATATATATATATAAATGGGTATTGAAAGAAAAGAAACTGTTATTTTAAAAGTTTTATTTATTAAACGTGAAATTGATCATTTCTTTTATCTTTGTGTTACATTATTTTTAAGTTATACGTTACTATATAATCTTAAAGTATAAAGTGATTGTATAAACTATGTATTATATAACTATTATATTTAATGCAATATCTATTTTATCGAAGTCTACTTATATCAACATGGTGTATTGGTAACATTCCTCGGATTTCTTACAATTCTTTTGCATAACTAATTTCATTGCATATGAAATGACTTTGTGAAGCTATACGTTTACAGAATTTGTGAATTTTTGATAAAACTTTAAGTACCCAAATAAGCGTTTGTCGTTTTGTAATTCGCTTGATTATCAAAAACCTGACACTATCTGAGAATTGGTCAAGCAGTTGTAAGGCGAATTTTATCATTGGCTTAATATCCTATTGTTAAAATCTCATACACTCCCATTTGGCTTATCGAATTTATTTAGTAATATGCTGCATGATCCCCATATTTTACAAGTACTGTACACTGATTGACAAACATCTATTGAAATAGTAATAATAGAAATTTTGTATTTTTATTATAACATATATGTGATATATAGCTATTCTTGATTTTTATGTGTAAAAGTTTATGAATCAGTCAGTTTTTATAGATTTATCAAATTCATATTTGCCAATCACTATGAGACCAGTTAGAACTGATTTAAAATATTTGTTTTCTTAAACTTTTTAAACTGCCATTACAACTTTTTTAATAGAATGACATGTATAACAGAGAGTACTTTTGTGAAAATACTTGTGATACATTTTGACTTTAGATTTTATAGACATGTTGTGTTTAAAATAATCTTATTAAATATCATTTTTTAAAAGATCATAGAAAATGTTTCATAATCAAATAATTGTTAAACGTTTCTAAAAATTTATTTTCGAAACTGCAAATGTCTTTCTGACGTTTTCTACACAAACCATACAAATTTATAATTTGAAAACTAAGTAGCAATTTCAAATAAAAGCACAACCATGGAATTCAGTCTTTTATAAACATGCTTGATTTATATTTGTTTTCAAAAACATAACTTCAATTGACAGAGTCAATAAAACAGTTGATTTTATAAAAACATAGCATTTTAGTATGTGTAAAGCTTTTCATTTTAATGATCTTAATTCAAATCATAATTTCTAATTAATAACTATTAATAGTTTATAGTACTCAATATTTATAAAAAAGTAAATTAATAATATTATATAGGCAGCTAATAACTAGATATTTTAGTTTGATAGTTTTCATGTTGCATTCATAACAATAATGTGAGAAGTGTTGTTTCAAAACCAGATAGTAAGGTAAAAAAATATTTTTTATTAATATATCTGAAAAACTGGTAGAGAACCTAAATCGTTTCATACATAAATTTGAATTTTTAAAAATTACTAAGATTTATACAAGTTGTACAGTATTAAAGTTCCTTTGTATGACATCAGCGTACTAAAACATCAAAAGATGCTGGTTTTAGGATTGCGATATCATAACAAGTTAAGTATTAGATAAAGAATATTCTTTATCCAATTAAAATTTAGATCAAAATGGATATGAAGTAAATTTTGTTATGATAACTTATTAGCGTTGTCACTTATGCCTTTAATAATTAAATATTTAAATATCTGTTTCTTATATATATATATATATATATATATATATATATATATATATATATATATATATATATATATATATATATTCATAAAAACCTACAGTATTTTGCCATTTCTGAAAATTTGCAAAAATGAAATTATCGATTATTGAAGAAACACTCCTCATTTAACAAAAAACAATTTGTATTTTTACACTTCATACACATAAATGCGTATAATTCAATATACATTTAAAATTGCACCTATGATAACATTTTACAATCTCTACTATTGGCAGTATTTTGTATAAAAATGTATGTAGGATTAATAATAACATAGATAATTTGTTCAATGATTTTCGTTATTATAAACATTATCAGTTGACATAGTTAATGACTTTTCAGTTCATTTTAGCATTTAGGAAAAACAAACATCTTAATTTTGTTGTTTCTTTCATATTACTAAGTTCATTTAATTCTTAAATCCATTATAAACTTTGTAAATTCACTTGCAAAAATGTTTAAAACTGAATATTTTTAATTTCAGTATGTTATAATAAATAATATTCACAAATAAAGAGAAAGAATACAAAAGCTGATCTTAAGAAAATTATTCTTAAACCAATGCAGCCATATTTTTTTTAATTTAAGGTTTTCTGAACGCTCAAAATTAACAAATTCTTTTTCTGCATGAAAATAAAAATATGCAAAAAAATGTTACTAGATGAGCAGAGCACTGACTTTATATTAAGATATTGACTAATAAGGCATAGCATTTGATATCGGCATAGATATATCATTACTTTACAGTTTACAGCATATTTTATATTTAATTACAGCATATACTACACTTCGACAAATCCTTGTTTTTTAAATAAATTAATTTAACCTGCTCATCTTAAAATAATTAATATTTTGCTGGATAGAAGATTAAATCATAAGACTTCTTGAGCACTAACATGTACTTACAAAGCACATCTCGCAATGATTTTAAAAAATCGATAGTAACTTTAATCTTCATTTTACAATATAATTTTACAATCAAAAAATAAATGCATTTATCTTATTTACACAATCTACCAAAATTTATGTTCTACAATTGTGTCTAATCGTGTAGCAATAGGCGCGAATACTCGATTCAGAGCATGCATTCTGTCCAAGTATTTCTGAAAAGAAGGAAGAATTAAAATTAGAATAGAGTAAGTAGTTATTTATTTTTTAAACATAAAAGATAGCATCTTATTTAAATCACTTTGTAATATTATAAAAAAACATTTATTTTAGATTGTAAAATGTTTCAGTTTTCAATTAAAACTATATTTATTTTTAAAAAGTCTGAATAATGGCAGTTTTAAGAATTTAATTTATGAATTAAAAAATATCACTTACATTTAAAATGTACACTTTACAGATTTTTAAATTTTACTGTATAAAAAGGTAGGAAAGCTATAACTTTATCGCTTACACAAAGAGCCAAATATCACAACTACAGTAAAATTAAAAAAATAATAACATAAGTAGGCAATAATAAATAATGGTACTAATAAATACTTATTTTTAATCTAAAGAACTGACAGTTTGGCTTGTCATGGCAATTTAAACTATGTTACTTTATAATAAATAACCATAAAAATAATTTAAATTTGAAAAAAATATTTTAAATGTTATTTTAAAGTCCAGTTTTATTAGAAAACAGTGATATTTGAAATTCATAAAATGTTTTTATAAATTTAAAACATCCAAATTTGATCGTTCTTTTGTAAAACAATTTTTTGTTTGAAATTATTCATCATTTTCATCATTTGCTTTAATACTAGCATAATTGTTCATATTTCTATTCACCCTCAACATTTTAAGAAAGCTTCCAAGTACCAAAATAGTTTTTCTATGTCTTTTGAAGATTCCAGTATACAAAGCTTCCCTAATATCACGCCGATCACTAACGTCTGAATCTATACTTGATACAGAAACTATTGATGGTTTTGCAGAAACTGGCTGATGATGAATGCTCGCATCTCCTGTGTTCAAGATTATTCGTTGCTGATTGTTGATCATTTTGCAAAAGAATTTAATTACTGATTTTCTAAATTTATCAACATTGAACTTTTTGATATGATATATTTTCACTGAAATCTGCTAGACACACTAATTACACCATAATTGACTTCTATTGTATTTAGCTATTTGTGTGCTTGCAATGCAGGTGATAATAGCTAAATTATTTTACACTGTTTAGATTATAACTCTTCTGTGAAGTTGTGCGTGAATTATCAGTTAAGAGTCTTACGTAGCTGTTGATATATCACTTGTCTATTTACAAATGGATTTTCGTTTAGAGGCATTGTTTCAATTTACGTATTCTGTCATTTTTGTCCTCTATACTAGAAAATTTTTTTAGAACTGAACCCAATCTTATCTTCTAAAATCAGTTTCACACTAATTTTCTTCTTCGCAATTATAAATTAATCACATCACAATAAAGCTCTTTAGATTTATGGTAGGTTACAGTACGCATATCAAAAATGTAACTGTGCTGTTTGAGTTCCATGCAGAACTTGATTCACTGAAATGAAATGTGAAAAATCATGTTGTTAATAAAAAGAAGATAGAAAGAGAAAATAAGGCAAAATAAAAAATAAAAGAAAAGATGAAAAAAAATCGACCTCCAAGGGTGGTATATTTAGAACTTAAGTTGTTCATTTAAGAAGACCAATGCCAATAGTTTCGTTTCTATATGGCAACAACTCCATACTAAAATAAATCAAGCTTCACCTGTCAGTTAGTTTTATAATGATATTTTAAAGCCAAAAGGAAATTGTTAATTATTTTTGGAATTGTACAATGGACAAAACATCTGATTGAAATAATTCGAATTTCCTTGTAATCCTCTAATGAGGTTAGCTAAAACGTACATTCAATCCAATGAAATATTTCAAAAAATTCAAATCATTGAATCAAATGTTTTGTACGTTGAGTGTATAAATGCAAAATTGAATAATTTCGACTGCTTTCAAATACTTAAATAATTATTGTTCTTTATTTGTTAGTAGTTTCTCATTCTGTATTTTAAAGAAATGTTAGTTTTTAAGTATGAGCTAATTTCTAAGTTTACTATTTAATAAAAAATTTAATCATCAAAAAATAAAAAAGTAATCTTAACAAGTTCAGTGTGGTTAATGTATAAGCCAAATTTCGTGTTCTTTTACAAAATTAATTAAAATTTCAAACATTCAATAAGAGCTAGATGTATCTATCTATTTTCAAGATGCTAAAGAATAAAGATTCCCGTTGTAGGAATGAATTTCTCAAGTTGAGCTTTCTTCAGTGATAATAAATTTATAACGATTTGTGACAATTCATGGTACATATTTGTACCATGTAGTACCGAACCTGTTAATACACACACCAACAAATTTATTATAAAAAATGATTTTGATAAACATATGTTTTACAGATTTTGCCTAATGATACCAGAGCTCGACGATTATTTGTAACAACAGGAGGCTTGAAAAAAGTACAAGAGATTCAAGCAGATGCAGGCTCTACTCTGTCAGAATACATAACAATAATCAATTGCTGTTTTCCAGAAGAAATCGTGAGGTTAATCTTTTTCTTACTTTGTTTTTGCAGCCTTTTTTAAAATAATTAAATAAATTCTTATCATTCTGTTTAGTTTGATTAGTTTAATAGTTACAAGAAAAATGATTCAAAACAAAACTATTTTACTCCATTGTCTCTTTAACACATGATCGGTTTTTATTTCAAAGATTAATATTTATTTATATGGTTAGATTTTAACAAATACTTGTTTGGATGTATTTAGTTCATGGATATGCATTATTCTCTAAATCAATTAGCATTTATCTGTTATTTAGCAAAATTAAATTAAGCATGTATAACAGCAAGGAGTAAGGAATACATAAAGTTGTTATAGAAGTTAAGGAAAATAACATTCCAACTTTTATTGTCATTAGTATTTATTTAAAAAAATTATAAAATCACTAGTTGCTTTAATCGCTCATAATTTTATAAAGGTTTCTTATTTAACTTTGTCGAAAGAACTTGAAAGTACTCACGAGGTCGGCCACGAAAAGTAAACATTTTAGCGTTGCAAACTCTATAAAAACGTTTTTCAAAACAGAAGCAATGTTTGCTTTTAAGTTTTATAGTTTTTGTAAACTGTATCTGTGTAGCTGCTTTACAACAAAGCGGCCATAGTGTCACAGCACTCACAGCTGAGTGCTGGCTGTCTGGAGCGGCTGGAGCTGACAGCTAAAGAGAGGTATACAACCACGGAGTAAAGAAAGCGTCGATAAAAGGGTCTATACGTCAAATAACATGATGTATAATACACATTACATTTCCGTAATTTCGCATTACTGATTTTGTATTATATTTATAAAATATATGTTATTCTATAATAGTCATTCGAACTGTGATTATGTTTATAAATAATACACCGAAAAAAAATTTACTAAAACCAAATAAATTTTAATTAATTGAAGAAAGAAAATGACTTTTTTCAATAGTAATTTATTTAAACAATTTTATAAACAAATTATTACAAAGTTTTCCAAAAACTGACTACAGAATTATCTTTTATGGTATAAATAAATAAAAGATAAATTAATAAATAAATAATGAATAAGTAAATAATAAATTAATAATTAAAAACAAATTAATAAATAAATAAAAAAAATATATATATAGAAAAGAGCCGTTTATACTATAATATACTATATATTATACTATAAACGGCTCTTTTTGAATTTGGCAACAGAATCGTAAAATTAATTGATTTAAATAATTTATTTAAGGAAATGTAATATACTGACCCGATTTCTACCTTACCGGCAATTCATTTTTATAATTTTCTTTCCATAATAAATTATTTTTTAAGAAAGAAACGCTATTTTATGACCTTCAAATTTACATAAGAAATTTTAAATTAAATTTGTAAGACATTTCACTATTAACGGTAGAAGAATTATTGGATGAAATAAACATCTATAATTTTATCTACAAACCCTATCTTTAATAAAATTAAGAGGTGAAAGGCCAGGTTTTAAAACTGTTTTCTAAGTCTGCCTACAATAACCGAATGTTATAAAAATTTAACTAAATAATTTTTATATAAAAACGAAAAGCATAGAAAGTCGTTTTATTTCAAAAATCAATTTTTTACACGTATCTGTATTATCGACTTCTGTATTTTAAACAAATATTCGAGAATAAACAAACTTTCTTGAAAAAGTAGCTCGTTATGCCTTTCGATTTAATGGATTCCGTTATTACTTGCAACTGAAATTTAATTGTTCAGTTTAATGATATTTATTTAATATAATATAAAAACAATTATTAAAATCTGTGAGTTTACTAAAAAAAAATTATTACTGAAAGTTATAGTTTAAAAATGTTAAGAACATTTTGAGTTTGTTGAGTCTATGATTGAAAGACATTTATTGTGAATTGTAAATATATTTTTTATTTTTATAACTAAATTTTTGTATATCTTCATAATAATATTTTATCAGATTTAATATGCGTTCTAGGGTCTGGTTACATGTCTTAAAAGTTTGTAAAACTTGCATTTTTAACTTACCGAAAAACCAATATTTAATTCCGGAAATGTAAAAGTCATGAAGAAAAAGTGGAAAGTAGGAGGGGGGGGGGGGGGCTCGACAGCACAAAATATAGCGTTTTGTTCCAAAATATTTTTTAGTACTAAAAAATGTTTAATTTAAAACTGAGGCATACATTTATGGTTTTATTGTTTAAAGTTTTGCTATAAATTAAAAATTGATTTCGTAACGGTAGCTGGTTTCAAGGTGTATTTTAGGGTGCAGATTTGGTATGCATATTTTATTTAAACATTTATTGCAAATCAAAAATTATTGTCCTTGGGGCATGGAGTTTTTAAGATTATAGTTTATAATTCTCTCATTTACCAAAACATATAAGGCGCAAATTAAATCTTAAAGGTCTCGATTACTAGAACTGTTTCTTTGAAATAAGGTATAGGATAATCGACATTTTTTGCAAAATATAATCCTGAACAGTATTTAATAATTTAATTAGGGTGATTATCTCATTTAGGCATTTCACAATTTTTTGAATTATAAAAATCAAAGTGTTAATGTCAATGTTTACTTGCCACGTTTCTTTGTATCCATTTTTTAAAGAGTCGATCTAAGACTTCAAGAAAATGTTTATTGTGCATATGACGCAAATATGAAAAATATTTTAAAATATTAATCTTAAGATTCAAATAACAACCTTAATAATACATGATAATACCATTTCATGCATAAAAATGGTATTAATCGTTTAATATTTAGCCTTATAAACTTAACAAAAGATTATATGTAAGAATGAATTTTTGGCTCTGCAAGGTTCTTGAAATTTTTGTTTTTCTAACGAAACGTTAAATTATCAAAAACACGATTTTTTTACCGTGATACCTTTTTACAATTTTATTAAACTACCCCATTAGCCAGATGTATTGCAAATTGTTAGCAATTTGACATACACGTTTTGCTATCGATTTCCTTAAGTTCCCAGACGGAAATATTCTTGTATGAATAACTGTATATAACTAGTTATGAAAGAAAATAATAGATATAAACTATTTAAAACTATTTATAATAGTTTATAAAGGTCGGAATTGAGACTTTTATAATAGTTATTATAGAATATGAACTGCAATTGTTAGTCGATAAAAGTTTTTAACAGTTATAAATTTTTTTCAATTTTTTCGATGCGTGAAGTATAGTAAACAGAAAAAAAATTTATAACTGTTATTATCATTTTTTCAATACGTGGAATTTGGGCACATGCAAAATTTTATATATAGCTCAGAATTTGAAAGAAGATATTAAAATTATAAATAGTTATACGAAGTAAATTATAATTCAAAACAGTTATAAATAGTTATAAATTTTTTTGCACGATGTAATATTTCCTTGTTTGCAATGAATTGGAAAAGTTCAAAAAAAAATTTATAACTGTTTATAATTATTTATAACAGTTTATAGATATTATACATAGTCTCAATTCCGACCTTTATAAATTTTTTTAAACAGTTATAAATACTTTCTATTTTGTATGTGCTAAAACGATTTCCGTCTGGGTTCGACATAAAACTGCGTCCGTATATACTGGAAATTTTGTATCAAGTATTGAAATAAATTATGAGGGCAAAGTGAAGGCAATATCACAGCAACTATTGCTCATGATGTGCAGGCGTATCATAGGCATAAATTGCCATCATATTGTCGTCACATTTCTCGATTTTTATGGTACACAAATTTCCATCAATATGCTGTTATTAATTTCCTTCCTCTCTCTCTCTCTCGCACTGTCGCATATATGAGTAATTTTATTGAATATTATGTGAATAATATTGAAAATAAAATAATATAATATATTAATAATATTGAAAACAAGTTGAAAGCAAATTGATGTACAAAACTTGCAGCATCAGTTATACATCAAATGAAAGTAAATCTGCGTCCGTATATGGCAGCAATTTGATGGCAAGCAATTGCAGTCAATTTTATGGCACATTGACATCAATCCTTGATATTCGTCATTTCTTGAGCGCAAGTTGAAAGCAAATTGGTAACAAACATTGCACAGCAACTATTGCCGCGATTTTGCCGTGGCAAGCCTGGCTAATGGGGAATATGTTATGCACTCTCTTAATTTGAAATAGTGAACTTGTCACTATTTTAGCTAGTGAAAATAATTCCACTTGCGAAACAAAATTTCACTATTTGGCCAGTGAAAACTGTATATTCATTAGAAAAATAGTGACTTATCACTAATTTGGTAGTTAATACATAAGTTAAAAGCCGGCAAGGTAGGGATCGAGTTGGTATTTCATAACCTAATTTCAGTTGACATTATTTTTATTTCATGAACATTAAATATTATTTTTATTATGTAATAACAAAATAATTAATTAATTAATGAATAAAAATGGTGCAACTAATGTCTTAATTAGAATTCTGATCCATATTCCCTGTGTAAAAATTTGGACAAATGCCTAAAATTATTAATTTTTCAAAAGAAAAATTATAATTAAATTCAATTTTAATCTTTTTTGTAACGTGCATACTAATGAATTTATTCATATTATCGGCAATACCTTTTTAATCAATATATTTATATCAGTTATATTCGCAGCACCTCATATGAGTTATAAAATCTACTCTATGTAGGCAATCTACGTAGACAAGTGGTGAAGACGTTGGACTGTAAACCTTGTGGACCAGAGTTCCGATCCCCATCGTAGAAGTTTTTTTCGCATTTTTAATTTATTTCTTATTTTAATATATATAAATGTTCAAATTAAAATACATAATCAATATCTAAATACATCTCATATATACACCCCATTAGCCAAATGAATTATAAATTGTTAGCAATTTGACATACCCATTTTGCTATGGATTTCCTTAAGTTTGATGTAAAAGTGCGTCCGTATATGCTGGAAATTTTGTATCAAGTAATGAAGTAAATTATGAGGGGGGGCCTGCGGCGACTCAGTCGGTAGAGTGTCGGATTCCCACGCCGGTGACCAGGGTTCGAATCCTAGTCTCTGCCGATTGATACAAGCACCTCTGTAAAAATTACATGTGCTTTGTTTTACAAACACACCGCAGACCCCCGTCGTCGATTAGCACCACATGGGAGCACAAACATGGCGACGTTAAAAAAAAAAAAAAAAAAAATTATGAGGGCAAACTGAAGGCAAAATTACAACAACTATTGCTCATAATGTGCAGGCGTATCATAGGCATAAATTGCCATCATATTGTCGTCACATTTCTCGACTTTTATGTTACACAAAATTCCATCAATATGCTGTTATTAATTGATATTCCTCATTTCTTGAGCGCAAGTTGGAAGCAAATTGCTAACAAACATTGCACAGCAAATATTGTCGCGATTTTGCCACGGCCAGCCTGGCTAATGGGGTATATACGCGTTTAAATAACAGCCTTATTTTTTAATTTACTGAATATGATTAAATTTCACTGATTCAAGTAGTGAAAATTTATTTAACTATTTCAAATAGTGAATATTCACTGTTTTTTAGTTGCTGAGTTATCACTATTCAAAATAGTGAATATTCACTGTTTTACAGTGAATTTTCACTATTTCATAATAAGAGAGTCTGCATTAAAAACTGTGAAACCTATAAAAATCAAATGGTGAATGCTTGAATTATTTTTCCTAGTTTATTGTATTTTTCCATCTTTTTTATAGTCATTCGATTCTAGAAGATATAGCGTGGTTTGAACTGTGAGTTTTCCAGTTTACACCCTAGTGTGAGAAATCTATTAAATCTTATTAATTCCTTTTTCCAAATATGAAAAGATCCTTTTTATGAATAGGATGTATATTCAATTTTGTATTGATGAATAGGATTTAAGGGGTAACACCACTACAATAGCGAAAAACAAGCGTTTTTTTTGGGTATTTTTTTTTTAATGGAAAGAAAGGTTATAAAGAAATGATATTTGGATATATTATTAGTCTAATATTATAGTATATTTAAAAAAAATTTAGTAAGAAAAATACAAAATGGCTGATTTATAGCCGATCTTTTGAGGCCTCTTACGTCGGAAGCGCTCCGCGGCACGCAGTGGACCAATCGCACATTTCAACCTGGAACAAAAAATCCACTTATTCTTGAAGTTAATAGCTAGTGAATCACGTAGGGGATTTTGAAAATATTGATTTTTGCAAATTTGGCAGTGTATTGAAAATAAATTAGAAATTTTCATGAAAAAAGGCACGTTTTCGTTTATAAAAATTGTTTAAATCAATTTATTAACAATCCCCTACGTGATTCACTTCGAAATATAATAATTAAGATATGGTTAAAATTTCAAATGGATCGGATGAAAACGGTTCAAGTTATGCTGCGTGCCCGTTGAGAAAAACTCGTTTCGAGTAAAATCAACTTAAATTTTCAAAATCAGTTTCGGACGTAAAAAAATGAGGATATCATTTAAAGAAAAATTTTTACTGATAGTCTGCAATGCCAGGACTATAAAGCTGCCCTTCCAAATGCAAATTCTCCTCCTCGCTTCTTTTCTTATCGCTTTTATGTTCGATCGCGCATCTTTCGCTGCGTCGGACATAGACCGCTCAGCGTGCCTAATGCGCTTATCGTCAGCTTCACAAAAAAAATTGTAAGCCTGCAGACCTATATCCATCTCCAGAGCTTTCATAATTCGAAGAACACATTTCAGGCCATCATTAAAATTGCACACTGCAATATCAGTGGCAATATCCAGAACTTTCTTGCTACTCGAGTACGATTTCGGAGCCAAGTTTCAAACGGTGGCATTGAAACTTTCGTTGCTGTTCTGAGTATAACCTCCTAAGCAACGGTGCAGCAACTCATCTCGACTCAACTCTGTATAAACAGGCTCAATGGCTTCGCAAACTTCTTCAGGAAGTGGCGGTTCATAATGAAACGTGTCCAACGAACCTTCAGCTTGTGCGATTTTCCAAACACATCAGGAATCTGAACAATTATCGTGCTGAGGATTGTCGTCGATCGATATTTTATGATACAGAGTTGCCCAGATTTCATTACTAATTTTCTCTATGCAATTTGGATTCCTCCGTATTGCCAAACCATAATAAATTGTTAATTTATCAATCAACTTATTTGTTAATTTTCCTTTTCCTCCAAGGCCTTTCGTCTTTTTTTTTTTAGATTTCGAAGACACGTTCCCATTCTTTTCTGTACATGATCGATGCACTCTTTTTTTTGTACTTCAAAATTAGTGTACGGTTTAGAATCCAGTATGCCTTTGAAAGTCTTGCTGTTACCATCACCAATATAATTCACATACTTTAGGTCGTGGAAACTGTCGGAACGAGAAAACATTTCAATAACAGCATCTACCTCTATTTTACCAGATGAACCTTCATGATTTGCTTGACATAAATCGGCGTGTGATGCATACCATTTTTCGTATTCAGATGTTTCTGTTTTATTTTTCCAGTGCTCGCAAGATTTACAATATTTAGATTTTACAGTCACATCGACGATTTTTCAGTCCTACTCCTATCAATCGCATTGCTAACACCATCCGACGATTAATTTCATATGCATTTTTTATAAATTTACTGTTAGGTAGGGGAGAACGGGGTAATGCCTGTCACTGTCTAATTCTGGTCAATATTATTTTCAATAATCTAAACATTTTTAGGTAATAATTTGAATAGTATATCAAACGCAACATAAAATGCAATTAATCTAATGTCCAAACAATCTTCTATTAAGTTTTATTAAGGAATTATACACAATCAAAGTGTAGGCCTACATTTCTTATAAGAAATCTGGTATATAAAATAAGCTTTTATGCATATTATTTGTTGCTTTATGCAGTTATTTTTTGTATCTTTATTAATTTGAACAATCTAAGAATACGAAGTAGTGAAGAAAAAAGAGTATAAACCTATTACTTTTTTATCATTTCAATGTAAATTACTAAGCAGAATGAGGGTAATCCCGGTCACAATGTTATGTATATGACGCTCCCGAAAGTGAGTCTAAGAAAACGTTTCGCTGTGCTCTCAGGTAGGGTAACTTTACTTAAGTGTTTTTGATTGAACAGTGGTTATGTTATTATATGTTTCACTATGTAAGTGCGAATAATAATGCGACGGATCATATGAATGTACACATAATTGATTTTAAGAAATTTTTCACCTATAAAAGTAACTGTCTAATAGTGATCGGAATTATACCAAGGCTGACCGGTATTACCCATTGTGGAGTAAATTCGGTCAAAATACTTTTTTTATTTCGACTTATAGCTTCGATATCTTACATTTTTATATTAAATCAATAAGAAATATTTATAGTCAATGGGTTGAACTAACATAATAATTATTTAAAGTTAAAAAAAAACAATTTGAAAGTGGAAATAACAAGCATGTTTGCTTAGGTGACCGGCAATACCCCATCCTCCCCTATAACAATTTCTGGACACTTTGGGCAAACAATCACAATTTTGAAGCCCAAGCCCCGAGAACTTCTTTCATGAAAAGTTATATTAGAACCGCACGTTTTACACTTCACATGCTCAGAAATTGTACAAAATACTGCCAAAAAGTTAATGATTCGGTATCCAAATGTATAATTTACATAGAAATCGTCCTCGGATGTCTGCAGCTTTTTTACCGATGCACTGACGCCACTGGAATCACCTTCAACTTCGTATCGATTCATCAGACGATTCGCTGATTTACGGCTCCGATGCCGTGTTGGATAGGTTTTTTTTCGTGCCTTTTCTTCCTGCGTACACTGTGTCTTTTTTCATTTTGCTCAACGTAATAATAAATAATTAAAACTTTCACAAAAATATAGTTTCGAAACGAAAATGAGAGCGTCGTTTTCTTACGATATACAGACGCTACACTAACGTACTTTGTTTTGAAACTAGCGTTACTGACTTATAATAGCTTAAGATCGACATCTATAGGAATATTATGGAAGTTTGCGAACAATAGGCAAGCCATAAGGCGGTCCTTCTCATGAGGTACATACCTGTCGCAGGTAAGCGATCGGCCGTTTCGGAGCGGCCGAAGACGGTCGGTATATGTCCCGAAATTTCAAATAAAAATTTTCTTTTCGGGATGGGACCTTTTGCACTATATTCTAGAAGGTTCAAAGCGTGTTTTAAGCCAATAAAAAAAATCGATTTTTTGAAATTTCTACAGTGGTGTTACCCCTTAATAGATTTCTCACACTAGGGTACCTTTTCATTACACCAAAACTAACATTTCTAAGGGTGTAAAAGTAATGTGTCTCTAAAATTAAGTTAAGTATGAATTCATCAGCTGTAATATTGTTTGCGTAACTGGTTTAAGAAAACGACATCTTTTGGTGGCGTACCTGTGTTTGAAATAAAAATGTCTTGCAAAATTGCGTAATCAACAGATGTAAATTACAAAATATGTTTGAAATACACTAAATTGGTATTTTAATTTATTGAGACGAAAAATATATGTTTACTACAACGACTACTGTATTACATATGCATCAGAACATACACATTTTATGCCATAAAATTAAGCCTTAAAAATTTTGTATAAAAACTTAGACAGAAAATAGCATTTATTTACCCAAAAATAATGTGCTTACATTAAAAAGGGTGTCACCTATAAATAATAACCGAAAACTCATATTTTATACAACACTCTCTCTCTCTCGGAAGCGATTGTTAATGTATGTATATAATTTTATTCAAGCAACTGACACGTATAATAAGTACGATTTAGAAAACACAAATTTTATAACTGACAACAAAGTACTTTGTTTATGTACCTGACTTCACGTATGTGCAATTTATTTTAGTAAAGTAACGACGTGATATGTAATTTTAAGAAACTGATAACGTGAAATATTTACAAATACTCTCTCTCTCTCACTCTCTCTCTCTCTCTCTCTCTCTCTCTCTCTCTCTCTCTCTCTCTCTCTCTCTCTCTCTCTCTCTCTCTCTCTCTCTCTCTCTCTCTCTCTCTCTCTCTCTCTCTCTCTCAGTTTTCTTAAGGTATGCGTTTACCACTTGAGCCATCAACCGCTCCTATTTAAACTTTTATCAATAAGTCTCAACATATAGATTATTTATAAAAAAAATATTTAAAAAATAGCTTCCCGCGTAAAACAAAAGTTTGGCATTTGTTTGTCAAAAGTTTTGTAACTTTCGCATAAGTTTGCCAAAGTTCAGTAATGAGACTTTGGGAAACTTTGAGAATAGAGTTTAGCAAAAGTTGGGCGGAAATTTCGCCGAATTTTGGCTATCCCTGTTAGAAATAATTTATGTGGATAAATGTGCGAAAACGTGAAAAAATACGAGTATGTAGAAATGTGAGAAAATCCCGTGCAGGAATTTCAGAGAGCGTCCCCGCGATTAGCCTCGATCCCGACCCGATATTCGGACCAACGGAAGTCAGCCCCGATTCAGACCCGATTTCCCCGTCTTTTCCTCGAATTGAGCGGGACTCACGGATTCCCTGCCTGAATCCTGTCTGATATTCGGAGGTCCGGGCTTTTATGTTTTGAGGTTATGATTCTTACGCAAAACAAAGGATGTCCGTACCTGAATTTCGTCTGAACTCCTAATCTCAGTAAGCAAGGAAAAGTGGGGGATAACACGTCAGAATCTAACATACTAAGTAATATTGACGTAACCTGTTGGCAAGATAGATCTCTATATTGAAATTATCACTTATTTTAATTAACATTAAAGTATTTTTTTATTGATGGTTTCATGTTCATATACTATTATTATTGTTTTGAAAGTAATGTAACAATAAAGCAAGTGAACTAATTACCGTCCCCTTCGATATTTGCATTTGAGAAACTATGAATCATAAAGTTATTCGGTGAAATAATCAATGCAGAGCACAGTAATTGGTTCACATATCCTAGTTATAACAATTAATATGATAAATGGTACTATTATTTTTATTAATTTAGTTATTATTATTGTGATTATTATTATTCTTGTTATTATTACAATTTTAATTACAAAGTTCATATTTACTTATTATAGAGATAAATTTATACGTGTGAATCGCCGGGAAGGTAGGTTTCCCGTGGATAATTTACATCTCCTTATTTATTTTTCAACTATAAATAAATCATTCATAAGTACTTGTAAGGTTTTTAAATACCAACACATTTATACTGTATTCAATTAAAATTATTAAGTGACCGTCGAATATTGATGTCCTTGTCTAAGTAAGTTTTCGACATTCGGAATAAGAAAGATTTCACCAAAAGTTATCTATATTCTAAAATAAGTAATTGTTTTTGTATTTCCTTAAAAAAAAGATAGGTACTTTTTGGGACTTATAATATTACTTAATATTTATTATTCTCAATCGAAAAGGGAAATGTTTAGTTTTATGTTAATCAAATCATTATTATTTAAATAAATAAATAAATAAATAAATAAATAACAAAAAATATGCGTGGGAGAGTAGGAATCTGCTATCGTTAAGTGGCATCCACTTAAATAAATAGTTTTTTTTGGTAAATTTTAAATTAATTGAAAATTAAATTTTCTAAATTTTCATGAAATTTTATTGTTAACTGTTTGAGAACAATAAATTAAAAAATATAAAAATATTTAACTATACCTTATATTTTTTTAATCCTTTCTTCTCCTACAATAATTAATAAAAACCTTTAACTGAAAATTATA
The DNA here is from genome assembly GCA_949152435.1 of Gastracanthus pulcherrimus. NCBI lineage: Eukaryota > Metazoa > Arthropoda > Insecta > Hymenoptera > Pteromalidae > Gastracanthus > Gastracanthus pulcherrimus. The sequence continues at coordinate 130,373,423 of OX424574.1, read as the reverse complement.
AAACTAAAACGCCAGTAAAGTTGGAATCGGGTTAGTTCTTTGCATGTTTTTGATAAATATCTCTTTTATTGTATCAATATAAAAGAGAAGAAAAGATTCTAAAAATATATACAAAAAATTGCATCGGTAAGTTAGGAATCGTGTTAGTATTTCTTATCTCCTTGATAACTATTCAATATTTTAATTATATAAATCTTCTCGTAAAAAGAATGGTATTAGATATTATATAAATACCTACGAATAATAAGAGTATAAATGTGAACTTTAACGTGTAATATTAATATATGATTTGAAGTTACGCAAGTAACAGGTTCATGTGGTCAAGTGGTTAGAGCATCAGCACAGCAGTCTCGAGATCGCGAGTTCAATTCCCAGCATCACCCAAGAAATTTTTTAATTTATAATTATTTCTATATTTCTGTTTCAGATAATCATATAATAACTACTGTAAATAAATCTAGTTTAAAAAATAATTAATACCTGTAGAGTACGCGCGAAGGAAATGAATAATTTTTTCTTTACTGGGGATTAACGTCCGAAAATCGGGTTGGAATCGGGCGTAGATTTTCTAGACCGAATCGTATAAAACATAGTATACAAATCGGAGCCCGGATCTAGTGAGGTTTTTTCGCCCGATTCCTACCTGACCTACGGAAATCTGGTCTGAATCGGATCTGGTTTACATGAGATTTGCTGCACGGGATATGACAAAATGAGAAAAATATGAGAAAATGGGAGAAAATATGAGAAAATGTGAGAAAATATGATAAAATCTGAGAAAATCTGAGAAAATCTGAGAAAATGTGCGTAAGAGATCTGATTTCGAACAATAGCGGGACGTTTAATCGCATTTTTTCACTTTATAGCACGTTTATGTACATTTTCTTATGATTTGACATATCATTTCACGGTTTATCACGTATTCTCTTAATAGAGATAGAATAAAATTATTTTTAAAGTGTATACTTTACATTTTCTCACATTTATCCACACATTCTTACATGTATTCACATTTTCTCACATTTCTTACTTTTATTCACATTTTCTAACATTTATTCATATTTATTCATATTTTCTCACGCTGTTTCACATTTACTCTCATTTTCACACATTTTTCCACATAAATTATTTCCAACAGGGTAATTCCCGTACGAAAAAACCCTATAGTACGGCACTTTAGTGTGCACTATAGTATGCATTATAGTGTGTACTATAGTGCATACTATAATATTTTCACGAAATACTAGAGTGCACAATAGTGCACACTATATTGTTTCGAGGTGTAATAAAAAAGATTAAAAAAACATTAAAAACCAAAGTTTAAATTTGTTATGATAAATATTTAAAGTTTGGCAAAAGTATAACTGCAAAATTTGGCACAAGTTTTAATGAAAATTGGCAAATTTAACCTAAAAATATTTCTCAAATATCTAATTGGAATTCAAGTAAATGTATATATTATTAGATTGAGAAACTATATTTAATTATGAAAACTAGAATAACCTGATTATGTACAAAAGTATAATAAGTATAATCGGAGGTTCAAGCCTAAGTTAAATTCTGTAAAATTTCATTTATTCATTTTATCGATGGTAAAAATATTTTGACGAAATCTAAGTTCATGCAAGTTTTTATATCTTAAATGCTAGTAGAAATAATTTGTCTGCCTAACTCTACCTAAGTCTGCTTAAGTTTGCCAAACTGTGCCTAACGCTGCTAAACTCTGCACAGGTCTGCCAAACTTTGGCTAATTACTGGATTTCAAACATTTGGCAAAGTTTGACAGAGTTTAGCCGAGTCGTGCAAAGTTTAGCAGAGTTAGGTAGAGTTAGGCAGAGTTAGGCAGAAATAATCTTTTTTGTACCATAAGATTTTTTAAAAATAATTCACGGAGTTTAGCGGACTTATGCCGAGTTAGGAAGAGTTTGGTAGACTTTTGCTGAGTTTATAGCAGAGTTTGACAGACTTATGCAAAGTTTGACAGATTTATGCAAAGTTTGACAGACTTACGCATATCTCATGATAGATTTACGCAGTTTAACAGACTTACGCATAGTTTTTACAGATTTATGCAGGGCTTGACAGATTTACGCAGAGTTTGGTAGACTTACGCAGAGTTTGACAGATTTATGCAGAGATTAACAGACTTATACAGAGTTTGACAAGCGTATGCAGAGTTTGACAGACTTACGCAGATTTATAAGGCAGGGAATATTTTGATGGCTACTCAATTTTTTAAGTAAACGGTATACTATTAAAGTCTGACGTAATTAACGTGATGTATCTCTATTATATTAACGGAATACCACTGGTTTAAAAAAATTCTGTTAAAATTATATTTCTACATTGTAATTTCTGAAAATATCTTTTTTATTACCTTCCGGGTTTACTCTATACATTTACCTTCCATCCTACCTCTCTTAAAATGTTTCATCTGCATTTATTTACTATCTACATATACTATTAACGGATCCTCTAGCATACGTCCGTCCTTACGTACGTACGGTTACGGCTAGATATATATTACGGACAATTGTACGTATATCCAAAAGAGCTGACATTAAGACCTTTTATTTGAGTGGGTGGAACATCTTTGTAAATCTTATAAAAATTACAAACAATTATATAATATAGGAAACTATGTACGCCTGTGTGTGTGTGTGGTGTGTGCGTATGTGTGTGTAAAAAAAGTAACTTTTTTGCCCGTTAATTACCTTTTTCCCGCTCATCACTTTTTTGCCCGTCCATCCAAAATGCCCGAATCCCCATCTACCTTGTATGCATAAAACAGCGCTTAGGAGAGGATGCGGAATTACCAGTCACCTATAGCAAACGTGCTTGTTATTTCCACTTTCAAATTGTTTTTTTTTAACTTTAAATTATTATGTTAGTTCAAATCATTGACTTTAAATATTTCTTATTGGTTTAATATAGAAATTTAAGATATCGAAGCTATAAGTCGAAATAAAAAAAAAACATTTTGACCGGATTTACTCCACATCAAATGGCAATACCGGTCAGCCTTGGTACAATTCCGATCACTATAAGAAAGTTACCTATATAGGTGCAAAATGTCTTTAAATCAATTATATGACCTTTCATATGATCCGTCGCATTACTATTCGCACTTACACAGTAAAATATGTAATAATATAACCACTGTTCAATCAAAAACACTTAAGCAAAGTTACCCTACCTGAGAGAGCAGCGCAATGTTTTCTTAGCCTCACTTTCGGGAGCGTCATATAAATAATATTGTGACCGGGATTACCCCAATTCTGCTTAGTAATTTAAATTGAAATGACAAAAAAGCAATAGGTTTATACTCTTTTTTCTTCCCTACTTCGTATTCTTAGATTGTTCAAATTAATAAAGTTGCAAAAAATAACTGCATAAAGTAACAAATAATATGCATAAAAGCTTATTTTATAGCCCAGATTTCTTACAAGAAATGTAGGCCTACACTTTGATTGTGTATAACTCCTTAATAAAACTGAATAGAAGATTGTTTGGAAATTAGATTAATTGCATTTTATGTTGCCTCTAATATATTCGAATTATTACCTAAAAATGTTTAGATTATTTAAAATAAGGGTGACCGGAATTAGCCAGTGACCGGCATTACCCCGTTCCCTCCTATTCATTCACTAATTAAAAAAATATACGATGTATAACAGAGGTAGAAAGGGCTTTTTCAGACTCGGATGATGAGTTGAACACTCGTGTTAGTCCCGGGCGCCTTTGGTGCCCTCGACTTCTACTCGGTGCTCAATCATCATCCTCGCTTAGAAAAAGACAACTTTCCCCCTGTTGCATAATGTACTATTTTTACTATATTTTATTAAATAGTATATTGTGTACCATGGGGAAAAAGTAGGCTTTTTTCGCCTGTGTGTGAGATTTGTAATATGAGTCGAAGGCGAGTAAGCACGAATCAAAGGCAAGTGTATATTGCGAGCTGAAGACGAGTATTGCAAACACACAAGGGCGATAAAGGCAATGGTGCACATCGTATTTTTTGTTAAACATGTATTGACAACGTGTTCTTTTTATGCCTACGAAGCGAAACTAAATTTGGCTGTTCTTCGACACGGTGCAAACACGCGCTTTTTAGACTGTTAAATCAGCCTACTAGAGTTTTTACGCCCACCTAAACATGTGGCATCATCCGGATGATACTTGATGTTTAGGTGTCCTAAACCCACTTAGCGTGCAAGTGTGACAAAAATATAAACCAATTTATTTTTAATTTTAAGATGGTTAGGCTATAAGAATGTAGCGTGACTCTAGTAACCCTTTAACTGCATGAAATCCACACTTTTTCGGGGTGAAGCTCAAATAATTGGCTCATCAGGTGTAGGGGGCGCCAATTGTCTTGTGAACGCAGGCGCACTATTAGCTTCCTCCTCCGCCTGATGAATACGACTCTGTGTAAAAGTATAGGAATATGACGAAAAACTAAAATACTTTATAATTAATATAAAAAACGGACCAAAATAACATAAAATTAAATCCAATTTACACGTGCGTGTGCACGCGAATGACTGACTATAGTTAATAAGATATTATTATATCATTACATTGAAAATGTTTTTTTTTTTCAGATACTACTCTCCTGGCTACTCTGACAGTCTTCTGGAAGCTGTGGATCAGTATCAACCGAACTGTGTTTTTAATGAAACAAAATGTGAATTTTCAAAAGAACAAAGTAATTCAAGTATTTCTGTACATGAAAGTAGTGAAATGGTTTAAACTAAACTAAAATAAAAGTTTAAATAATTATATAAAAAAGAAAGTAGTTGTATGCATATGGAAACCACTATATGTATGTAAGCGGAGGCCCACAAAATATAAATAGGTGATTGTATAAATTTGGACCTCCTGAATCCTAATATGTATATTATTTTACCCAATTCATGTATTATATATGATATCATGACCAAGTATTTATAGTCAAAAAATTTTCAAAATGATTGCTCTTAAATATAATATCCCCATTAGCCAAATGTATTGTAAATTGTTAGCAATTTGACATACACGTTTTGCTATCGATTTCCTTAAGTTTGATGTAAAAGTGCGTCCGTATATGCTGGAAATTTTGTATCAAGTAATGAAGTAAATTATGAGGGCAAACTGAAGGCAAAATTACAACAACTATTGCTCATGATGTGCAGGCGTATCATAGGCATAAATTGCCATCATATTGTCATCACATTTCTCGATTTTTATGTTACACAAATTTCCATCAATTTGCTGTTATTAATTTCCTCCCTCACTCTCTCTCTCTCGCACTGTCGCATATATGAGTAATTTTATTGAATATTATGTGAATAATATTGAAAATAAAATAATATAATATATTAATATTAATAATATTGAAAACAAGTTGAAAGCAAATTGATGTATAAAACTTGCAGTAACAGTTATACATCAAATATAAGTAAATCTGCGTCCGTATATGGCAGCAATTTGATGGTAAGCAATTGCAGTCAATTTTATGGCACATTTACATCAATCCTTGATATTCGTCATTTCTTGAGCGCAAGTTGGAAGCAAATTGCTAACAAACATTGCACAGCAACTATTGCCGCGATTTTGCCACGGCAAGCCTGGCTAATGGGGAGTATATTATGTACCAAGGGCGAAATTGTGTATCTCGCCCGCGGTGGACACCATATTTTTTTAAAAACATATCTGGCTTACGCGTTTTTCTTATGACTATAGAGCGGAACTAAAGTGTGCTGTTTTCGACACGGCGCAAACGCAGGCCTGTTAGATTAGAAAATTAAAAATGTTCCTGGTAGAAATGTTAGCGAGTTCTTAGCCAGTCCGCAGCGATACTTTCATAAATTCGCCAGCTTTTTACCGAGTTTCTGACGAAAAATGTCGCTTATTTCACCACAGATTGATATCACAAACTGGCTAAGAACTGATTATTCTGAAAACGAAAAAACGTTTATTTGTCAAATTTAATCAAATTACTATGACATTATTGGGAAAGAAAACTACCACTGCGGTAGCGGTGGCGCTAGTGACAAGGTACACACATCTGTGCCATGTTTTATATTTTAACACGGGAAACTATATCTATATAGACGGACGGACGGACGACGGACGACGATACCGCTTACCCATCTGCGTAGCACCCCCCTGAGAGTTTACACGCGTGCATCGTGAACTCTGCCCGGCGCTGCAAAGCGTCCGCACTGATAAAAGTGCACATAAGTAATATACTTATCTTTAGCCTACGGAAATACGAGGGCTAAGTTTTCGACGCACCCATTAAAAGAATGCCCGATGTGAGCACCCGTCGTTCCGTCTTGTCACGTAACACCCGTCTCTACTAAATATCAATGTTCTGCTTGTAGATAGATAATACCTAGATGTTTTCGGCCTTAAGACATTTTTCTACGCTATATCCACCAAAAACGAATATGACAAGATACATAGATGCTTTTTCCCTGTTATCACTTTTTCCGGCGCTAGTTCAGATACCGAATAGTTTTCACTGCACTGTTTAGTATCAAATTTTACCTCGCGCATTTAGAACTTCGTGGAAGTAATTATATTTTTTCTTAAGAAATATCTTGTAAAATCACTATTAAATAGACGGGTGTATAGTGTCGATGATAGAGTGAATTTTTTTAAAAGTTTGTCGTGCAGTGCAAGTGGTTTGTTTTCTTTTGAGAGTGAAACGTGTGTAGGAATCAAAAGAATAAGGATGTAATTGAATTAAAAACACAAGGGAAATTAATTTATGGGCGCATTTAATAATTAAACTACTCGGAGAGTTCACGAAGTTCACAGCTTCGTCTCCAAATTGAGACTGCCTTCGCTGTGGCCTTCCTCGGGACCGATCGGAGCGGCCACTTGCCGTCGATCTCCGAGAAATCGCCTTCTCCCACTCTCTCGATTTTCTCGCGTACTTTTCCAAACGACAAAATACACGACGCACGCACCGAGCTCTGTTCGAGCCCGGTACACTCATACATACAAAAACACGCAGAAGGACTCGGGTTCACTCTCCGTTTCTCGCAGACACCAGACTCGGCGCTAATCCGCGCGCGGTAATAAAAAAAGGGGGTCCGCGACGATTCGACCCTGCGCTCGTGTCCACACGCTCGCCCAACTTCGCTTGCTCACTCGACTCTGCGCCGAAGCGCAGGATCGTAAAAGCGCAGAATAACCAGTCTCTCTAATTCCTAACAAACGTACATTCTTGAGTTCTGCCCGCTCTCGAGCAGCACATCTCAAGTGACATTTTCAAAAATACGGCTTTCCTAACAAATGCACGTCTATTCTCGCATTGGCCCAGGCCGTCGCCCGTGGTGCGGGGAAAACTCTTGTGAGAAAACCCACGCCAAGAATGTTCGCACATTTGCTGCACATTTTAAGTAATAAATCATATGATTAAATTACGCGTCGCGTGACGTCGCCGACCACCTAAACTAACGCATAAAAACTAAGATAACACATCGGCTTGACTGGCTTTCAATATACCTGCACTTCTCTCAGGAAACCACTCTCTGAGCTAGTCCGTTCCTCGGCTATCTGGACTGGTGGATAGGAAAAGCGGCCCCAAAACGATCCTCTCGATCGCTGTGCGCGCAGCCTACGTAGCAGTTTTTATAACTGCTACGCTGAAACGACTAACTACAGAGTATGAACACTAATCCTACCTCCGGTTTGTGTCGGAAACATGGTTAGTGCAAAAAACTCATAGTGAAGATTTGCACAGTAAGCTTTATAAAAAGCTATACAGTTTATCCGTAATTTAAATCACTTTTCGACGAAAAGTATGAATGGCTGGACGAAATAATGATCCAGCCGTCGTCATCGCCGTCGGATATAGCGGCGTGCAATGCGCAAGCGGCCGATTTAGAAAAATTGACCGCAACCGCGCATTCGGCATCAACGAAAAACGAGGTCATTCACTCACTGCCACCGCCAGAAACGACCGAACCCGAAATCAGCGCAATATTCCAGGACTTGGAAAATGTAGACAAAATCGTGGAGTTGTCATCCAGAGATCTAGAAATATTGAACAGTATGGGGGTGCATAAGAGCAGTAGCAGCAGCAGCAAAGCGGCGGCCCGTCGACAGACTGTATGGTGCGTTCCGCGCTCAATCTCCTGCACGGGAGTGCATCGGAGAACACCTGGGATTTTCTAATAATAGCGGATAGGCCGGCAGCTTCATCGCTGTCGATAAATACGGCAGGGGCGAGAAAAAAAACCCACCTTCCGCCTGTCATCTGTAGAACAAAAGAAGAGAGCCACGATCTTGCACGAGGCAAATAAAAAAATTTTAACTCCCTATGAACAAATTGGGAAGGTACACGCATTGACGCTCGAAATAATAAGTAGTATGGCGTATCTCGACGCGAAGATCGCAGAAGGCAATCCGTACATTAATAAGACCGGCAGTGTATACATTCGGAGGGCGATGGAAATACTGCGCACTAATGACCGTATCCTGCAGAAGCCACTGTTGCAGTTAGGCCAAGAAGAATTTTTTGAAGCCATAAAATTGCCGGAAAAGAACCCAGTTATCGCACATTGTTTGACAAGGACCGCCGCCATCACATGTCAATGTAAACTGGTAGTACTACAAGCCTGCTGCACAGAATAGTAGTAAGTAAATAAAATCAAAATATTTTCTACTCGTTAAAATCATTCTTTACTGTAAAAAATAAATATTAATTATTTTTTACAGTTTGAAAAGATTTTCACCAACACTCTTTCAAATTGCTATGAATGAAAACTTGCTGCATGCTGCATGGCGTACGAAAGCTATGCAGAAACCAGAAGAAGTTAACACGCCGACATCCGATATTCAGTTATATAACGTGCCGTTCGATGAAAAAGACTTTTTAAATTCATTTCAACCTCGTAAAATATTTGAAGCGTTTACAAAGGAGCAAATTCATGAGTTACTTAATAAAAAACATATTTTTCCCCGTATTGTTTAAAATTTTTAACTTTGTATGTATTTGTATAAATAATAAGAGTATTTTTTAATAAATTTTATATTAAACCATAATCGACTTTTTTTTATTTCTGAATTATATATCGTTTTTTATTTCAGATAACTCGGGGACTTCTTAAAAATTAAATAATTTATGTTATAACTATTTATTATTTATTTATTTATTATATATATACCTCGCCCTCAAACAGCAATAGAGGCGCACTAACCCCCAGGTCATTAGCACCTGCGCAACTACAACGCTCAGTCGTGATTTAGACCTTGACATCTGTCTCCCCCAATATAGGTCAAGGGGGGAGAGGGAAAATCAATATCGGGCATCTCGCGTTACCAGCCTTCATACTACTAGCTACACTGATAGAAATCAGCAGCTATTACTACTTATCCGAGACCCAAGGAGTATCTGGTTGGCTCTCACAAACAAGCGCGACATGAGAATAATCGCGCGCACTAGATGCGCAGAATATTGAAAATGAGTCTACCTCCTCTATGCTTTCCCCTTCCTCTACCGCGCACTACCGCATAGCATTGTGCATGTCTACTGCGCTTGTTTTGACAATATGCGCTTGGTTTGGAGAGCCAAGTAAATACTGCTTGGGCCCTCCCTGGTAGAAACAACTAAGTATTAATTTATTTCAGTGTACTCTCAAAAAATGTTCGCTGTATGGATATGTGTGTGTGTGTGTGTGTGTGTGCGCGCATGTGTGCGTGCGCTCGTGTGTGCTTGCGTGCGTGCGTGTGTGCGTGCGTGTGTGTGAGTGAGTGTTTGTGTGTGTGTGTTTGTATTTGTGTCGCTCACCCGCTTTCGAATATTTCGCTGTAAAACCTGACTAAACTTTGCATGCATGTTTGTTATCCATGTCTAGGAGTCGATTAAATTGTCGACTCATTGATTTCATAGCCATTTTTCGAAATTTAAATATTTGAAAATTTAGGTTTCCTAAATTTCCTTTGTTGAAGAAATGTTTTTTTGGGAAGCGAATTTTTTTCATAGTACTCATAGAATCCTTCATTAGAAACTGGAAAGAATTCGAATTCTACCGTTCTTCATATGTTTTACTGAATATTGGTATTATATAGAACTATAATTCTGCAACGTTTGCAAGTCGCAAGTTTCATTGCTTCTTAAGAAATCAAAAAATAAAATGTTAAAGAAAATGCATTTTTTTGGACAACGACATCTTAAAAGACTTTTTATATTTTCTTTCCAAAGTTACAGTGATAATTTATTAAGAATACAGATACATACGCCTACAAACATTGCTTTGGTAATATTTTTGACATTTTTTTCACGTTAAACTAGATTAGGGGAGAACGGGGTATTGCCGGTCACCTATAAGCAAAAGTACTTCTTATTTCTACTTTCAAATTGTTTATTTATTAATTTTAAATAATTATTATGTTGGTTCAAATCATTGACTTTAAAGATTTCTTATTGGTTTAATATAAACATGTAAGATATCGAAGTTATAAGACGAAATAAAAAGAAGCATTTTGACTGGATTTACTCCACATCAAAGGGTAATACCGGTCAGCCTTGGTACAATTCCGGTCACTATTAAAATATGAACCTTCATATGATCAGTCGCATTATTATTCGCACTTACATAGTGAAATATGTAACACATAACCATTATTCACTCAAATCACTTAAGCAAAGTTGCCCTACCTGAGATCGCAGCGGAACATTTTCTTTGCCTCATTTTCGGGAGCGTCATGTAAATAACATTGTGACCGGTATTACTCCAATTATGCTTAGTAATTTAAATTGAAATGACAACAAAACAATAGATTTATAATCTTTTTTTTCACTACTTCGTATTCTTAGATTGTTCAAATTAATAAAGTTGCATAAAATAACTGCATAAAGTAACAAATAAGATGCATAAAAGCTTATTTTATAGACTAGATTTCTTATAAGAAATGTAGACCTAAACTTTAATTGTGTATAATTCCTTAATAATACTGAGTGGAAGGTTGTTTGCATACTAGATTAATTGCATTTTATGTTGCGTTTGATATACTATTCGAATTATTACCTAAAAATGTTTAGATTATTGAAAATAATAGTAACCGTAATGAGTCAGAGACCGGCATTACCCGTTCTCCCCTATATTACTTGAGGAACAACATGGTACTTTTCGAAAATTACGTTTTACACGTCACTCATCCGCGTTCGAATATTCCGCAGTAAAACCTGACTAATCGTTGCATGCGTGTTTGTTATCCATGTCTAGGAGTGGCTTTAAAATTATATAAAAAATGGTCAACTCATTTTAATTTTATAGACATTTTTCAAAATTTATAAATTTGAAAATTTAGGTTTTTTGAAAACTTTTAGATGAAATAATGCATTTTGGGAAGCAAATATTTTTCACAATAAAGTACTCATAGAATCCTTCAATTTGACACCGGAAAATATTCGAAATATACCGCTTTTCTAAAGTAAAATTTAATTTAGGGTTCAAATTTATTTAATCTTAACATTTTAGTACTTAATTGTAAAATCCTCAAGCCAATTTGCTTCACAATAGCTTTCGTAAATTGATATAAACTATATAATATAAAAAGTCAAATATATATATAATGTTCAGTATTATTGGTGAAAATTACTATATAACTGATGTCTCGGCAACACAAAACTTTTAAAATCATTTTACTAACAATAATTTAGAAAGCAAAAAAAAATTTAATATAATTGCCAGACATTTAGTAAACGAGAATATAAACGCGATAGTAATATTTCTGTAACCTCATTCATGAAATTATTATAAAAAAATGATTAAAATACCAATTTGAATGTGTGTAAAATATTAGAACCATTTATTGATGCGATCCTAACGGCCCAACCAAAATGGCCCACCTTCCGTGCCAAAATTATATATATATTTTTTATAATTTATCATTTTTTTTATATTTTAATAACAATTTTACAAATCAAGTTATTCTACGTTTCTTCAATGAATATTTGTTAATAAAGGTAGATATTTTATTGCTCAATGTACATTTCAAAAAAGGTTGGAAATTTTCTTCTCAACGTTTCTTTATATCAATATAGTACATTGCGATACGTGTGACCTAAGGAGTCCTTTACAGCACGGCGTGTATTAGTGCCCGAGTGTAGCGAGGGTGATAAGGACGGTGCAATAATAGACTACTTAAGTCACGGATAGGTGTGACTTAAGTGCGAATTTAGGCCGCACAGTGCTATAATAGTACATTACGTTACTAGGCCACTTAGGTCACGAGTATCGTATACTATTTTATAGCTCGTGTGACATAAACGCGCCATGTACAGTGCCATCTTGTATATTCCTACTGAATTATTTTACGCGTTACTTTGTTCGTGAAAATTCAATCGAATCCGTAGCTCGATCGAGCTTACTTACTTAAATTCATCAATAGAAGTTTTATAAATACGTATTTATTATTTTTATTTTTATTTTCTTTCTTCAGTTTGTTCAATTTCCAATTTAAAGTTTATTGTTCAGTTTTTTAAGGTTATTTTTTAGTGTTTGTTGGTTAATTTATTTTTAGTTCGTTTATATATACTCTTTTTCAATCAATCTAAGAAGTCTCAAGTTTTTACAAGCCGAAACATATCAATGTTTCTCAATGAAACACCTGATAATGCACATCTTGTTGAAAAGATAAGTAAGCTTATTTAATTAAACGAAAAAAAAATAATAATAATAATAATATTTGAATTTTTATTTTAATCTAATGTTCTGAAACTGAATTAAACTTTCTGATCTAAATCTTACAGGTAGCACTGATTTTTGGAATTGCCGGTGCACTAAGAAGATTTGAGTTTGTAAATTTAACTAAGGATCAGGTCATAAAATTGATCGATGACGACACACTTCTGGTTAGAATTCCTAAGACTAAAAACAACGTATCAAGAGCATTCACTATCAGTGGTGCATTATTTGATACATGTTGGAAATACGTACAAATTAGACCATCAACTCTGCTCAGTAGATTAATTTTTCCTGAGGTATTGGAATGGAAAGTGTTTCCAGCAATCTATGGGCATTAAGAAATTTGGATTTATGCTAAAAGAGACAGCCACTTATTTAAACTTGTCTAATGCTAATCAGTTCACTGGGCATAGTTTCCGTACAACCTCTGCGACACTTTTAGTTGATGCTGCTGCATATCTTACAACACTTCAGCGACATGGTAGCTGGAAATCTAGCTAAATCTAATAAGATGCAGCAATATGAACCCAAGTTATTACAAGTATTTTATCACTCGGATCTTGGATTGTATGTACCTGAAGTAAAAGATAAAAATGCTAACTCATACATCTTCCATAATTGCAATGTCACCATCAATTGCACAAATGATACATGTATTCAAAAGAGTTTGCACTTCTCCGACAAAGCTGTACAGATTGGAGATGAAGAGTCTATGTAAATAGGATAGTTTTATTATTAATTATTAATGTATTTATTATGATATTAGATGTTTATATCAATATATTCCATTAAATTTTTTTGTATAAAAATTGTTGTTTATGCATTATAATTATTACCTATTCCTTCAAATTCTTGAGAGATTGATACATCTTCCTTTTTACAATTTTTAATAATAATATTATAGTGCTTTTCACATGAGGTAAATAATCTACTGACGCACTAGTCTCGTACATTATTTTATACCGCGAGCTCCGAAAAATCATATCAAAGTTACAGTTTTGAGGTTAGAGTAGTATACATTTATATGAAAGGTATCTCTTCAGTATTTATGATAAATTTAAGATTCAATGTTATTTGTATGATTTTAGACAAAGTTTGGTTCACGCAAAAAGAAGCTTCTATGAGGTTGAATATAACCTTCAAAAATAAATGTCATTATTAGAGTTTTATTAATTATTTAAAATTTTCGTATATGTTGGCATTATGTCATCCTTTTCTTTCTTTATTCATGGTAAAAAAAACACCTATTGAACTTATTGGCTCTCAATTGCTGTCAAATACGCATCTATGACCTAAGTAAATCCATTTCCATTTTCACCTCTAAGGACTATAAAACGTCTTATATCTCAAAAAGTCTATTTTTAATATTTTTTTTGATGATTTAGATCAAAAGCTGAGCATTCTTTACATAGAAAAAGATACTTACCAGAGAATGCTCAATTTGTTTTCTTTGAGAAATAGAACGCGAAAGATTAGACGCAACGCCACTTCAGCGCACGGTACGATGCGCGGACTTGGCCCGCTTGGCTACCAGTTAACTATTCGTGATTTTTAGTAATCCTGTCACTCTGATGCAGTAAAAATGCTTTATAGTATATTATGACACTGTTGTGGGAGATGGTTTTCTACCTTGCTCGAGGGTTTTCGCACGAGCGAAGCGAGTGAGAAAATCGAGCAAGGTAGAAAAACACCTCCCACAACAGTCTCATACGATATTTTATAGCACAACAATCTCAAAATCGACAATAAAGTTGGCATTTTGAGGTTAGTGTGCTATAAATAAATAAACACGTGTTTGTATGTGTGAGAGAGTATGTGTTTACTATTTATAACCTAATGGTCATTTGAAATAAACGCCTCCTTCAGTGAACATGGGTTTAAAGAAACAATCTGTCAAGCTTCCAATAGAAAATTTTAACTCTATCATTGAGCAGATCAAACAAGTAAAGCTTCACGGAGACTTACTTCCAGACAGTATACGAGCCGTATTTTGTGGACCATCGAATTGTGGTAAACCAAAAGCCTATTAAGAAATCAAAAAATAAAATGATTAGCACTCATAACGCATCCTAATGGACTTAGATTTGAAAATATTTACGTCTACTCCAAGTCACTCAACCAGTCAAAATACAAATTCTTCAAGGATCTTTTAGAATCTATAGATGGAATACAGTACTTTTCCTTCGGAGAAAACGAAAAGGTCGTAGCTCTCGATAAGGTGCTTCCTCACTCAATAATGATATTCGACGATGTAGCTTGTGACAAACAAAACAATATCAGAACATACTTTTGTATGGCACAAGAACGTTGACTGCTTCTACTCGTATTTATGTGAGTCTTATCCACGCATTCCGAAACACCTCGTGAGAGATAACGTGAATCTGTTAGTAATTTTCCGGCAGGATGATCTGAATCTGAAACACTTATACAATGCTCACGTTAATTCGGACATTTCTTTTATACAATTCAAGAAATTGTATTCAAAGTGCTGGAGAGATGATAAGTATGGATTTCTAATGATTGACAAGGATAGCGCTATCAATCAAGGTAGATATAGAAAGGGCTTCGACTGTTTTGCTACAAATATAGCGCGTGCATAGCATCATTTATCATTCTACGAAAAACTACGACGTAGAGCGAAGATTCTTCGCAAACTTTTCAAAGCACAAGATGCTTTTAAGCACAAATATAATTCAATATAGTATGATAAAGCTGCTTTTAAGCGCAAGTATAATTCAATATAGTATGATAAAGCTACTTGCGGTGAAACTTTCAAACCAATAGTCGATCCACTTGAAAAGCTTATAACTTTATCTGTAAGACATAAAACTAGGAATAAACGTATATTGTCTGAAAAAGCCTTTCAAAAGGTAGATGAGTAGGATGAGAGTGACGTATCGTTATAGTTTTGATGCGACTCTACAGAATACGTAAAGATGATGATGATGGTTACACAACTGGTGACACACCAACATACTTTGAAGATAAGTGGGTGAAGGTAAAGGATATGAGATATCCAATGACCCCTGGGTTGATGGAGTTACTCATCTCGAGACGTTTCAATGGAAAGCTTGTGAAGCGAAATGATTTGCAGAACTATCGCATTATTCTCGAATCAACTAATGCTCACAAGAAACGAGATGAGACTATACGTTCTCACAATAGCAATAAATTCAATAATATTATCTCTCCTCTATTTTCCAAGCCTCGCAAAATAGTAGGTAAAGGATTACCGCGATACAAAATTGCTAGAAGAGACACCAGGATGGATTACGTGTACTGGAACCATCCGAATGAACTTGTCATAGCTGAACAATCAGCTAGTAATTCGAGTCACGAGAATGAGATTCACTCAATCATAGAGAAGCTCCGCGAAGTAGGGTATATATATTGAGCTGTTGCGTATACATGATACATTATCAAGATGAGTGTTGACTTGTTCGGACGTAATCTTAAACCAAGTGAGGGGGTCGAGACCCTCTTGGCATCGGATACAAAATCACAGCCGATGGTCAGTATGACTTGGAAAACAAGAGACTGTGCAACCTTAGACCACCTAACCAGCTGAATGAAGCAGTTGATCTAGGGACCCTGCATCGTATAGTTCAAGCAGAAATTCAATAAGTGCTCGGTATTACATCTGGATTGAGAATTGATCTCAGCGATTTAGATGAAACCGTAGAAGCACATAGAGATGAGATAGATGAGAAATTCAATGATCTGGAAGCCTACATCAAGTCTATAAAAGAAGCATTGTTTCAAAACATTCAAAACATTCAATCGATAGA
Organism: Gastracanthus pulcherrimus; assembly: GCA_949152435.1. Classification (NCBI taxonomy): domain Eukaryota; kingdom Metazoa; phylum Arthropoda; class Insecta; order Hymenoptera; family Pteromalidae; genus Gastracanthus; species Gastracanthus pulcherrimus. Next base: position 130,356,946 of record OX424574.1, on the reverse strand, counting down.
TATCAAAGTGATAACATCGAAGGATGGAACATCAGAATGTGGTAGAAGAGCTTCATAAACCTGCGTCGCAATTATCCACGCCGCAAGTACGATGTACGAAGTTCGGATGAAACTTGGTAAGCAGATTTGGTTGAAATGCAACCTTATGCTCGAGAGAACAAAGGTTATAGATACATGTTTACCATCATAGATATATTTTCCGAATATGTTTGGACTATTCCAGTCAAATGAAGGACTGGAGAGGAAGTAGCAACAGCTATAAAATCTGTATTTCGTCAAGATCGTGTACCTCAAAATTTGCCTACAGACAGAGGTAGGGAGCTGTACAATTCGAACTTTCAGAACCTCATGAAACGCTACAAGATCAATCTACACTCAACGTATAGTAATCTCAAAGCATCCATTTGCGAACGCTTCAATCGTACCCTCAAAAATAATATGTGGATAAAGTTCAGTCTGCATGGAAACTACAAGTGGCTTGATATTATCTCTGATTTAATGTCAAAGTATAATGACAGCAAGCATTGAACTATTGATATGAAGCCTAACGAAGTCTCTGCTATCAAGCTCAAGTTCTGAAACGATTTTCTTGCGAAAGTCAATCGGTGAAAAAGCCAAAATTTAAGGTTGGTGACAAAGTACGTGTAAGTAAGGCTAAACAACTATTCGAGAAGGGCTACACACCCAACTGGTCCACTGAGATATTTACTGTAAATAGAATCGTAGCCACGAATCCTGTGACATAGCACTTGTCAAACAATCAAGGTCAACCCATAACTAGTGAATTCTATGAGGAAGAACTTTTAAAAGCTAAATATCCCGATGTATACTTAGTGGAGAAAGTTCTCAAGACACGTGAAAATCAAGTATACGTTAAGGAACTGGGGTTTGATAGTTCCCAAAACAGTTGGATTGATAAAGGTGAAATGTAAATGGATTCTACTATTGAGTCACTACTATTTCACATAGTCGCCCTTATTCCACAGAGTCGCACTTTATTCCACAGAGTCGTACTTTATGCCACAGAGTCACACTGTATGCTACAGAGTCGCACTTTATGCCACAGAGTCGCACATTATGTCACAGAGTCGCACTTTATGCCACCAAATTGCACTTCATGCCACAGAGTCGCATTTTACGTTACATATAGATTTGCTATACATAGATCGTTTGTATTTAATATATGCATCATACTATCATGAGCTGTCGAAGCGGTAACATAGAAAACCTACAAGAAGATTTTCTTCGTAAAACGCGTGAGAGTATAATGCAAAAATGTAATTCTCTAAGATAGAGTAGATCAAATGTCGAAACTGATTTTTTTAAGCCAATCATCTATCCGCTTTACAGCATCTCTACCAATATAGGAAACAATTGTATGATGTCAGAGAACATTAATGAATCTGATAAAACTCAAGATATTGATAATTTTGTTAGAGATGTTTCATTCAGCAATGAGAAGATTGTTGCTCTCATTGATGAGTATATCTGGAGACTTAATGGTAATTGTAAAAGTTATCTCGATAACATATATGTAATTTATAAGCAAGGGAGCTTATGCTTGATAATTCATCTATTGAGTTTGAAAAGTCTCATGTTAAAGTGAATGATTTGAGATATCCTGTAATTAAAGGATTGCTTGGATTACTCATCAAGAAAGTCCCTAATGAAAATTTGATCAGTTCTGATCATATTGTAATGTATCGTAGTATGGGTGAACTACGAGCACTCACAAAAAGTGATACCGCGCAGATGAATCGATTCGTACTTTGAAAAGTAATAAATTCAAATGCTTTATTTCTCCAATGTTCCAGTGCAAGAGTAAAAATGGATTTCAATATAGTTATGCATCTTCTACAGTATTGTCAGACGATACATGTGATATACAGAAGAATGATCATAATCTTGTTATGATCAAGGTGAAAAGACGTAAGCTGCAGAATGCAGCGCATTATGAATGCAGTGGATAAGGGCTCAGACTTCCACGCTGGCGGTTCGGGTTTAAGGCTCGGTCAAAACCTCTGTCTTTTTTTCGTAAGAAAATTCGTCAAATTCCTTCACTGACAGTCTACATTAAAAGAAACCACAAAGACGAAGTCTATGGAGAGGTTATGCTAAGCGGAGAATCTCACAGGTGAGGCGTTGGTCGTGGCCTTCAACCTTCCTCTTTAAGGTAAGTATAAATAATCTACAATATTACATATACAGATTATTGTTTCAGGTATACAGGTCAATAGCAGGTCCATACATGTTTCAACGCTAGGCTATCGAGTGGCATTTCCCATCTACGAGATCTTCACAACAGTACAATAATCCTCGTCTTGTCAAGAGCCTCGCTTGTCCTCTCAGTGGAGGAGTAGGGGAATTGTGGCGGCAGTGATGCATCGTGTCTCTGCTCATGAATGGAGTGATCTGAAGCTGTGGCTTTCTCAGCTGTGCAAGTCTAGACAGGCTCGCGCACGTGTCAGCGCTCGCCGCCATCTTACAGCTCCATAACCTTACATTTTTCATATCGAACCGATTTCGAGCAACTATAATTGCCAATTTTCCGATGGCACCTGTTGCACTTCTCAATATTCGGGGGTCCAAGCAAAGTAGTTCCCACCTGATGGTTGGATTTAGAACTACTGATAGTTATAAGAAAACAGAGGTCTCGCATAACCCCAAATAAATATTAGTAGAAAACTATTTTAAAGTTAAAGAGTTTGAGCTGATAAAATGGAATTATAACCAATTCAAATACTTTAAAAATGATATGAGACCCTTTATAACTGACTAGGTAACAAAACATAATTAATTTATTTTTCGTGTTTAAACTTGCCTCCACGGATCACGTGACTTATTATAACTTTCAGCAGTGATTGCAGCGTGCTCTGACAAGAGTGGGGCCCCCGAATACCTCTTCTAGGTCAGGTTAGGTACGGCGATCGGCATTGCTCCTTGTTCCGTTTGCTTGTTTTTGCACTACAGTCCCAGCGCGTATCTAGTTGTGTCGGGTAGACACAGCCACTAGACTGCATGTGCACCCATGTGCTCATACATATGCGCTCCAATTGTAGATACAGCCAGACCACAATTGTAATTGTACGTGTGTGTATCGTTCTGCATATATATTTTAGGCCGTTTGGCTTTGTATGGCAGTTGCAGTGCTGCCACGCAAAAATTTTTGTTGTCTGACCGTTTCTAATCCTTATCACTGTGTAAACTGGTGTAAAATGATACCGCGCATTAAAGGGCTCGATGTTATCCATTTCCGATCGTTCTAATTTTGTACCACTAATTTAGTATTTAATTACCATATATCTTCGCTAGATGGCACTAGATGTACGATAATGATATTGTGCGGTTTCTATTCTCAATTACGCTCCTTTACCTGTTAAGCAGTTTTTCCATGGCAACCAGTGCTGACAAGTTTGATCACGCGCATCACCTACTTTATAATTTATTGCACTCGTTAAGATGTTTCTACGCCATCTATCTGGCTAGAGCTCAATGAAAACACTAATTTACAGTTATTATGAAGCTCTTCCACCGATTATACGCAATGCATTGTCTATGTATACAATGACCGTCTACTGCCGTATTAAGCTATTACTCCACTAGCATTTACCTTTTCAACTCCTCGTTCCTGTGTCGTACTTATATTTATTGTTGTATATATACTCTTTATGTTAAGCTGTTCTTACAATAGGTCAATGTTACTAAGTGTATTTATATAATCAACAACACCTCCAAATATTGTTGATCGTCCCATTATGAAATTCTCATCATCTTACCGTGCGTATTCGGGGGTCCAACTCCCGTCAGAGCACGCTGTAATCACTGCTGAAAGTTATAATAAGTCACGTGATCCGTGGAGGCAAATTTAAACACGAAGAATAAATTAATTATATTTTGTTACCTAGTTAGTTATAAAGGGTCTCATATCATTTTGAAAGTATTTGAATTAATTATAATTCCATTTTATCAGCTCAAACTCCTTAACTTTAAAATAATTTTCTACTAACGTTTATTTGGGGTTATGAGACCTCTGTTTTCTTATAATTATCAGTAGTTCTAAATCCAACCACCAGGTGGAACATTTTACTTGGACCCCCGAATTGCTGATACACTTACCTTACCTGTATATTAAGCTGCGATTCCACTAGCCATTGCACCTCATTATTCTTTCACTACAAATTTAATTTTTAAATTATGCAGTTTCTCCAACTAGTACAATATTCAAAATCATGGATTATAATTCGATCAGTACGGCTAAAGCTGGACCTCCAACTAACACTCAGGAAACAATTAGATAAATATTTCATCCTGGTTTTTATATGATACTCTCTTGCAACTCAGATCTCTAAACACACCGTACATGCAGCCTTCCATAACTCAACGTAAATGTGCTTTTCCAATAGCTTAACTTGCCTCTCTATATAACCAACTATAGGCTACTATCATACATTTATCTTGTTATTTTAAGGTTTTTAACATATATTTTGTTACATAATATTTTGTTTCCGCTATAAACTCTATAATAGGATATTCTTGTTCCAGCATTTTCTGACTTATGTATGACATTGTAGAATATTATAATGTATACTATCATTGTTACCACTGCTTGGTGTTTCTGTTTAATTCATTTAGTCCGGGGTAGTTGATTAGCTTATTAATGCCTCTCTGTGAAAGGTGTCAGGGAAACGCACTGCACAAAATAGTAATTTGTAACTCATGTAACGCGGTTTTTCATGTTGGGTGTGCGCGTCAATATATAAGAGTTAAGCTGTTCTTAATTTAAGGGAGTGCCTGAGTGCTGCATCCTAGCATTCTCTCGGTCTAAGTCCAGAAAGACTTTACGCCATGAAACTTCCTTAGCACAAAGCAATATGTAAAATCAACCGACTGGCTATACATCAAGCACTCCGGTTTTTAATTATTCAAGTAACTTCACTGCTAATTATCCCAGCTAATTATTACATTTCCTAACATACACGCATTTCCTACGACTTCGCTTAATTCAACAGTACCAATATTAATCGCTTCTAATAGACAATCTCATAATTCTTCACTGACTTAATTTCCATCAATTTCCGCAGTCCCTGAAGTTACACAGGCAAAATTACAGGAAACAAATAGTTAATGCAACTTTCTCGCAAATAACAGGATATTTGTCACAGGAACTTGCCACTTTTCGTATCCTACAACAGCAGCAATTTTCAGAAATCAAAACTTTGTAGGAACAACAATTAAAAATTTCACGCAGTCACAATTAGCAACAATACATGCCCTTGAATCACATTCAATGACCTGTCGACTTTTAACCAACGTTTTGATGAACAAAGGGTCAAATTAATGAGCTTCAATATCGGTTTATGGTTATGAACCAAAAGGTTGACACGCTTTTGTAAGGAGGCCCCTCCCATCCTCTGGGTAGCAGTGCTATCAATACCAGGCCTCTTGATACAGCTGAGCTTATCATATCAGATGTACTACTAGACATTGTATCATCTCCGCGAGAAAAAATGCGACAGGTGCTCACTTCTCTAGGCTTAGGTCACGTGGATGGAGACGTTCTCTCTCACATTTGCACAATCAAACTTGGTCCCACGCGCAACTGAAGGGTCCAACACTCCTGAACTGGCCCAATAAGCTACAACCGCTTCTAATTTACCCGCTCGAATCGGAGTTTGCGCCGAACCACAACCTACAGCTAGACATGACAAACGTAGCATAGTGGTGCTTTTGAAGTCCCCTCAGATATGTGACTTCATTGTGTCAGAACGTGCTAGCAGTATAGCCTTTACCTCCAATATCGTATTTGGTAACGGGTCTACTAATGTCATCTCTGCTAGACCGCTATATCCAAAAGAGGTATTTATACTCTCAGCTAAAGCGCGAACCAAGTGTTCTGAATTGAAGTATAAAAATTCAATTGTCAAAAACATGATCATACACATACGAAGGGGTCCTCTCATTCCAATCTACAGTGAGAATGACTTGCTATCGTTTCAGTCTGTGTTTGCCCCCTGGTGAACAACCTCGTGACCGATAGGCTACTTTCAGCACTCGCACTGATTCAGTTCAATAATAATAATACATACGATAATCTTTCTACTTCTGCAATAAATCCAACTGATACTTCACAACATTCAGCCTGATATCCTGATTACCCAGACCCCCGAATACTAGCCAGGTACCAGATCTGGTCGTTCACCAACTTAGTAACCGCTCTCGATAAAGAGTCGATAATCGAGTCTCGATAAAGATTCGTCCGTTGCGATCGATAATTACAATTTTATACACACTGATCGCATGGATCGTGGAGGAGGTGGAGTAGCTATTTATATCCGAAACTTTTTAAATTTTCAAATCTTAGCCACTTAAAAATCCACACCTAATGATCAGCCCACAGAGTCATGTTAATTGAAATCTGCAACAACGATGCACTACTTCTTTCGGTTGTTTATCGGACACCCAAAACTGTTATACCATCTGAATATTTTAACGTTTTATCTGGCTTTCTTCCAACTTACAGTAATGTTGGGATTACAGGAGATTCTAATTGCAACATGCTCCAGGATTCATGCGAATATAATTGCATGCGTTCTACATTAATTTCCCTGGTAACACAGTCTGACGCCTCGCGATAGCGCTGAAAGTACACGGTCTGCTTCAGACTTTGACTAGGTTTCTGCTGCACGACGATTGCGGCAAACGAGTGCGGCAGGATTGCAGCAGAAGTGCAGCCGACAAGTGAGATTAAGGGGGATGAAATAATGCAGTCGCGAGTGCAGCAAAATTGCACTCGAATTACGTACGATGATTGCGGCAGACGAGTGCGGCAGGATTGCAGCAGATGTGCAGACGACAAATGCGACTAAGGGGAATGAAATAACGCACTCACGAGTGCAGCAGAATTGCACCCGAATTGTGTACGACGATTGCGGCAGACGAGTGCGGCAGGATTGCAGCAAAAGTGCAACCGACAAGTGCGACTAAGGGGGATGATTCCCCATTCTATTGAATTCTGTAGGTTGCAAATACCTTTCTCATTAATTGATTTTAATCAATTCCTATAAGTATAGGAAATCAATATAATTTAATGCAGTTTATTCATATTAGGCGGGAATCAACTTAAATTAACTTTGATAAACATACTTGTTAATGAATTGTGTAGTTTGCGAATATCTTTTTTATTAATTGACTTTAGTCAATTTCTATGAGTATAAAAAATGAATAGATTTAAATGCACTTTATCCGTACAAGCCGCAAATGAACTTGATAAACGAACTTTTTATTCAATTCTATACATGTGCGAATTATCATGGAACAATTTATGAAATTGTAGGAAGCTACATGCTAATCAATTGTCAGTGGTTTTTTTACAAATAATTCAAATGTTAATTTATTAGAACAATAAATTAATTTTAAGTTTAAAATTCAAGATGTCCCCAATTTGGTATTTAAACTGTGAAAGTTTTCATGAATTAGAATAATTAACATTAATAAAAAATGGTACACTTTGAACTTTTTGCACTTATCGTCTACACAATGAATCATTACCTTAATCTACTATAAATAATACTTTTATAAAAGGTTCTCTCGGTTGATATTTAAGAAAGTAATATTAGGTATTAATTAGGTTAATCTCACTCCAAACGGAATAAATTTATCGTAAGCATAAACAATTTGTTTCATGCTATTTTCGACAAATCGTACAAATTACATGTGTAATATTTATTTATTTTATTTAAATTATTTAAATTATTACTTATAACTGTACCAATACTTTTTGATAATATACGTATTTTCTATGAAACCACCTTTATTCAATTGGCCTCATATTGATCGTGAAAACTCATAAGCTCCATACAAGGTAATAGGAAAGAATACAAAATTTATTTTTTGATCGGCACTAATTGTGCATTTGATAGAGAATCTAAGTTGACGTATATCTTTTGTGTAGATCTTTTTGAAATTAAAAAAGAAAACTTAATTTGCAAAAGTTATAGTGTATTAAAAATCCTTTGAGTGACGTCACGCCGTTGAAATATCAAAGGTGCCGACCGGAGTGACGTCACAATGTTTTTTAAAGATTTAACTATAACTTCTTTCAGTTTGAAGATATCGTGAAAATTCCAAAAGTTTACAAAAAAACTATACCTCGATCTACAAGAATACTCTGTCAATAAAAAATAAAATAAAAATCGGTATTCTTCCCTATTAAAATCAATAGAAAAGAATTATATAGTTTTTTATGCTACATTTTAATTCTAAATTGTTCATAGCATTAAATAACAAATACAATCTATAGAATGCAATTATACAAAATAATTAGATATTAGATAAAATATTCGATCTATAGACATGAATAAAAAATAATTACATTTAATTAGTTAAATCTCTATTAAACTTAATTGACATGCATCAATTGACATGTATTATATTATAATGCTAAATCTTAATTCTATTTTGTTATATTAAATTCGATTAATACTATAAAATGATAAAAGTCAATTGATACCAATTACATTGAATTGTCTAAATACCTATTCAAATCAATAGACAATCAAAGAAAATGTATTTCTTTCAATATATTTTTATAAACATAGATCTAATAGTTTTGAATTGAATTCTAAAGATTATATATATTTCTATTGCACTTTCCAGAATTAAGATTTAGCATCAAATGCAATAGATTTTTTGTATTGACTTTAATCTCATATTTTTAACAGGGAAGTTATACTAAATCTGACTATCCGTTTACTGTTGGACAGGATAGTCTTAGATGATGCCAACGCTATTTATAATTGGGCAATTGCCAACGGTCTTACCCTTAATCTAGTCAAAACGAAGACAATGCTCCTTGGTAGCACACTGAACCTGGCCACTGTCAATCTGGCTGTGCATTTTCCCTGTGTTATGGTAAATGGCTCTCCTATACCTTTCGGTTCACAGGTGAAAAATCTTGGTGTCTGGCTGATGCCTGATCTCGGTTGGGAAAAACGCGCGTCTCCCATCTGTCAGCGAGTATTTGGCACGCTACGTCAACTTAGGTCTCACAAACGTGCACTGTCCTTTTCCGTTCGTAAATCCCTGGTTCAATCACTGATACTTCCCTACTTTGACTACGCTTGCCTTGTTTACCATGATATCACCGAGTAATATGATATTAAGCTTCAACGAGCTCGAAATGCGTGTATCAGATTTGTGTTTGGTAATATTCCTTGGAGAGATCATGTTACCCCCTACCAGAAATGGCTAGGGTGACGCAAGGTTAAAACCCAACATAAGTACTTTCTATATTCATTGACATTTTCACTGCTTAAAATGGAACGGCCTGAATACCAGATCACTAATTTTATACAAACAGCGAATAAAGTCGTGCGCAGGTTAGATCAGCACCCTACCAAAACTTTCTTTATACAACAACACACAACCTCCCTTACGGCCAACTCCTTTTCAATAACAGCATCATATTTCTGGAACATTCTTCTAAACCACATCACATCTCTCCCATGTAATACTACTACCCTCCCATCATTTAAATCTCGTCTAATGCAACACCTTTTCTCCAATGACCCCGACCTCTGACCTACACACTAGGTGTAAGTACCCAGCTTCCCTGGTAGAAAATTGAGCATATTAGATGGTCGGTTCACGATCTATTGGGCACATCCGTTTCCTAATACTTCGCCAGAAATAAACCAGCATCTGACCAGAAATTTATAGAAAATCTAAATAGCTTACATAACCCTAAAAAATTATTGAAAATGTAAATCCCATATCTTTTTAATCTTTTAATCGGATTTTAAGAATAAGTGTATTTATACAATTTATATAAACTTTTTAAAAAAGTTAAAAATGCAGTTGGACGATATATCCATCGGAAATCAGGATATAGATATAAAAGGCATAGGTATTTTACTCCCAGCTCTGGGGAATTACGCGTATACATGTGCGAGCTGCGTACGCACTGCGTATGGTGGGCCAGTAGGTATTATACCCACATGCATAACTGTCTATGAGTGCAAACAGCTGTGTCATCAAGCAGACCGTTATATTAGCTTTTGGAGCCTTTCTTGACCGTGAAAATGGAGCACAATCGAAGAAAACAATATTCTAAAAGAAGAAAGCAGCGAAAATTGGATAGATCTGTTCAGGAGTGTAGTGATTTAAGTAAAGTGCAAGAAAATTTAACAGAGTCATCAGAAAAAAGTTATTTGAGTGAGCATAATTTGAATGAGTTGGATGTTTCTAATTCGAATGCATGCTGTGATAATATCAAAGATTACAAGTGTATAAGTATTTATAATGATAGTGAAAGTGAAAGTTCAGCTTGCGATAATGAAATCAGTGAAGAAGATTGTATGTGTTTGTCAAGAGACGACAGAGAAATAAGTGAATTACAAGAATGGATAGTAGCTAATAATGTGCCGCATAAGCATGTGGATGACTTGTTAAAAATCTTGAAACGCAGGGTTTTACCATCTTTACCAAAATGTACAAAAACTTTATTAAAATGTGAAGATAATTTAAAACCTATTGAAAGAATGAAAGTCAGTGATAATTCAGAAGGTGAATTTATATATTTTGGTATAAAAGATCAATTAGTGAACCAAATTGATATGAGGTTACATGATTGTGAAGTTTTAGAATTAATAATAAACATTGATGGTATGTCTCCTTTCAAATCGAGCCCTGTTACTCTATGGCCCATACTTTGTAAAGTATATACGAAGCTTGATCTTTATAAACCATTTACGGTAGCTGTTTTCTCTGGGAACGGCAAACCTAAGTGTGGCTGTGAATACTTAGCAAAATTTATTCAAGAAATCAATCAGCTATTACAAGATGGAATAGAGATACAAAATAAGCTATTCAAAGTGAAGATTAAATTTTTTGTATGCGATTGTCCAGCTAGAGCATTTTTAAAATGTATTGTGAGTCATGTGGGATTCCACGCATGCGAGCGGTGCAATGTTCTTGGCAAGAAAGTGGATGGGGTAACAGTGTTTGAAGAAACTGATGCAGACAAAATTACAGACGGAGACTTTAGAAAGTTTACTTATCCTGTTTGCCATACAGGTGTATCGCCACTAAGTTTAATTGAACCACACATCAATTTAGTTTCACAGTTTGTGCTGGACCCAATGCACCTGTTATTTCTTGGCTGCACAAAAAGACTTCTTGAATATCTGTTAGCTACATCGACACATAAAGTTAGATTGGGTGCATCATTGAAATCTGAATTGATTCGTCGAATAAAATTAATTAATCAAGACATTCCTGCAGAATTTCCTAGGAAGATTAGATCTACTGAACACTACACAAAATATAAAGCAGTGGAATATAATTTTTTTGCACTATATGCTGCTCCTATTCTTTTGAAAAAACTTGTTTCAGATGACATTTATGATCATTTTATGAAATTTACTGTAGCATGTAGATTATTGTCTGATAAAAACAGAAATTTTCACATTATAGAAGCAAGAAAATACGTGAAAGATTTTGTGGCAGAAGCTTCTAAACACTATGGAACAACATTTTTGTCGCTAAATGTGCATAACTTAATTCATATATGTGATGATGTTGAAACTACGGGTTGTTCTTTGACTGAATTGAGTGCATTTCCATTTGAGTCATATTTAGGAAGTATTAGTTCAGTTCTACGCTCACCAAAGCATCTACTGGCCCAGTATTATAAACGTCTTCAAGAAAAAGAGAAGTTTTTAAGAAATTTAATAGATGTTCCATGCCAATTAGAGACCCTTGTCAGAAAAAAAAATCAGATTTCGAGAAAAAAATACAAGGGCATGATTTTAGCTGTAGAACATCCAAACAATACAGTCTTGCTGAAAGGTGAAATTGTCGCTGAAATCTGAAAATTTCATAGCACAGATAATAAAATAATTTCTATAGAAGCTAAAAAATATTCAAAAAAAAAATCACTTTTTAAGCAGCCATGTAAATCTGATGTTCTGAATATTTGGGAAGTAAGCCGGATATCTAACAAAGCCATGAAAATGTCTGTGGAGCACGTTAAACAAAAACTTGTTAAGCTACACGGAAAAAAATGTCGAACTCAAATGTTTAAAGTAAAACTGGTATTTATTTATTTCAACCAAACAATAACTTTATACCACTATTTTGGTAATTGGAAATTTCAAAAATAATAATACATCATTTCAATAAATATTGGAATGAAAATATTTCGAACATAAAGATTACATATGACCGATTCGGTTACACGTAGAGGCCAAGATTCATTAAGGTACTACAGCGCTAGAGCGGTGCTGCCGTGTCTCGGCGTTGGGCGCGAATCGTGCCCAACGTCGGAACTCGGAACCGCTATATTATATTTCAACGAAAGCCGCCCTTCTATATATCGTTTTTTTTTGTTTTGTCTATTCTTCATCGTCTTTGTCGCGCTTTGCTCCATTTCCATCATCAATTGTCAAAGGTAAGTACTATACTGGAATTAATTAAAAATAATACATTTATATTTAAATATATGGGGATAATATATATATATAAATATTTATTGCTGCTATATGCTGCAAGAATGGTTTGGGGGTTATGCAGGCTTATAAATCTTGATTTTCAAGGTAATTCAATGTTTTTGAATTTTTATAATAGTACAAGTATTATTCCTTTAGATTGAGTGTATAGTAGTAATGTTAATAAACTTGTATTCATATTATTATTATTATTATTATTATTATAATTTAGGCAGGTAGCATACAAATGTAATAATTTTGTTTAAAATGAAGACTTAAGTATAATGGGGAGTTAGTTACGACATTGTAATTTTTCGTTTTACTCAATGAATTCTTTTTGTTTCCGTACTTTTTCGACCAGAGGAATCTATTGATCACAAAAAATGTGCGTGTGGTCGATAAGCAATCTTAAAAGTTCATTGAGTAAAAGGAAAAACTGCAATGTCGTTGACTGTATGTAAGGTATAGAACTCCGGTCTCTCCTTAAGGGTCAATATTTTTCATAATTATTTTCATCTGTTTAAGATTGATTATTTTAGTATTAACCTTTTCAGAAATTAATTTTAAAAATGAATACTGTAGCTAAATGAGTATGAAATATTTTGTCTAAACCTTCAGAAACTATATATATAGACAGTATAGGTAAAGGTGCAAAGAGTACTTATGTTTATTTTTCAACACTCGAGAGATTGAACTTCCAATACTCGTTTGTATTTAATTTCTTTATGCGAATGAATAACTTTGTTGAGTGATTTTGTATCTTATATATTTGAAGAGAAACGTGTTATTCTTATATTGTATATTCTTAACTTATTTTTCTTTTTGATGATAAGAATTTGTCTAAGAATAAAATTTTTTTTACTCAACAGGTTTTAAATTTAAGATTTTTCTGACTACTTTAAGAAACTTTCAGGCAGTTTTCTTTACTGAAAAATCTACGGGTGCTAAGCTTCATTTCTAGTCTGGGTTAAACTGTCAAACAATGCATACTATAAATACTAATTTATACATTCATGCTTACCGATGTAAAACGACAAAATCTTAATTCTACACAACACTATCTATTATCACTGTCAATATTCTATTTATTACAAATAATAAACTAATTTAAAAAAGAATTATAGTAATTTATCAAATATTCTGTTGCTTTCTGAAAAAAAGTTTGAATTCATGTACTCACGGGCACACATATATACGGATGCACAAAGATATACATTGAGCCTTTGAGTAGCGGGCGAAAAGACCCCTTTCGCCCGCTGGATACACCATTTTGCTAAGAGCGGGCAACAAATTATTTTTTGTTCGCCTATCGGAAACAGTCGCTTTGCGCCCGCTTTTAAAGTGAAAAAACGCGAAAATCGTGCTTGTATGACAAGAAGTTATTTACATTTTACAGTTTAGGACAATCCAATGAGCCTACTTTTTTGAATATTTCTAAAGAAACGATATAAGATCCCACACAGCTTGAAATATTTCCTAAATATAACTGTAATATTTATTGTAAGATTTGAAATATTACAGAAATATTTCAGTGAAATATTACTGTAATATTGTTATGTCCGCCTATATGGGGCATTGTAATATTTCATGTAATGTTCAAGAAATATTTCATGAATCTTTCTTGGAATATTTCAGAAATATTTCAGAAATGTTTAGCGTAATATTGCATGAAATGTTTCTGAAATATCTCTGTAATATTTCCAACATAGAACGGCTTTTCCGAATCTTTCTTGGAATATTTCAGAAATATTTCAGAAATGTTTAGCATAATATTGCATGAAATGTTTCTGAAATATCTCTGTAATATTTCCAACATAGAACGGCTTTTCTGAATCTTTCTTGAAATATTTCAGAAATATTTCAGAAATGCTTAGCGTTATATTGCATGAAATGTTTCTGAAATATCTCTGTAATATTTCCAAGATCAAACGGCTTCACTGAATCGTTCTTGGCATACAAAGTCAGTAACTGTAAGGAATTTTATCAAAAAATTAATCGGAAATATATTTTAAATAGAAATATTATTCTAAATAATGCTTAATGAATAATTATAAAATAATCAGTAATAAAAATGGATTTTTTATTCTTCGGGAGGATGTAGTAGGTTAAATGTTTTCCTCTTTTGACCAGCAGTGCTGAAAAATAAATATATAAATGAATTATTATAATGAATAAAAACAATCATGTTTCGGTTGTGGAAAAAAACTATCATGACGGCAACAATGGCGCTAGTAAAAAAGTTACTCTTTCGTCTGCCATGCTTTTCTCGTTAACATGAGAAAGCGTATATCTATATATATATGAAAAATGGCCGACGACGGAGTATTCTGCCATAGGTCGCATGATAGATTTTAAGTTCCAAAAATAATATATAAAATGCTTACTTTTGCTCACGCTTGAATCGCGTTCCTGCAGCATCCAGCCATTTTGAAACGCTGGTCTTCACGTCTTTATCAGTTGCTGTAAATATCGGCTTTACAGCATCTGTGAAAAAATAGTGCAAAATATCTGTTATGTGTTAATAATTACTGAAATGTAAGAGTCTTTACCATTATATGGTGAAAAAATCTTTTTGTTAAATTTTCGCAAAAGATGAAGTGTTAAAAATTGGTACACTCGACGTTATAAACATCTAATCGAATGAGTTTGAATTTTTTTGAAATTCTATAATGAGGTTAGCGAAAATGAGCATACAATCCAATAAAGTTGTAGAATTTAAAAAAAATTTAAATAAATTCGATAAAAATACTGCATTGAATGTATAAAAATAAAAATAAAATTAATTGTCAAGAATCTTGTAAACGATTAATATTTTTTTATTATATATATTTATTATTATTATTTTACTTGTTTTATTTTTATTTGTATATTTTGTCAAAAAGCTTAACCAGCATGAAAATTTATTAAAAATTTAATAAATAAATTTCAACGTACTATATTTGTTTTAATACATTTTCTATTTACTTTCTTTTTAGCTTGAACGTTTTTATAAAACTTTCTACCGCATTTTTTCGGTGTAAACCATGTAATAAAATTTTATTATCACAATTTTTTGATTAAAACCTTTTTACAAAGCTATTCGCTTTGAACAGTTGTATATTATAATTAAATAATAAATTAAGATAGTAATCAAAATAGTATATTGTGTACTTAGGGTGAAATGTAGTCTTTTTTTGCCCGCGTGCGCTTTTGCAGTACGAGGCGAGGGAAACAAGCACGAGCCGAAGGCTAGTGCGTATTGCGACTCAAAGCCGAGTATTTACTGCAATCACACAAGGGCAAAAAAATACTTTTCACCCAAAGCACACATCGTACTTTTTGTCATATCCGTCTTGATTTTG
>OX424574.1:130331120-130338620 GCA_949152435.1 Gastracanthus pulcherrimus | reverse complement strand
CAAATCTATTTATCAATTAAGAATGTGCGTACATTCGTAAAATTTGATTAATGTAAAAATTGTATATATATATATATATATATATATATATATATATATCTCACGTTCCGAAATTATCGATTTTTTTTTAGTTTAGATTAAAATTAACACCATGAATGTGAAGACAACATTGTTTTATGACGAGAAAATACATAAAATCAATTTTTACAAGAAGTGGAATTATCCGGTTTTGTTCACCCCCTCCTCATATAGATTAATAAAATTCCTAAACATCTAATAATTCGAAAAATTTTCCATCAAAAATTAAAACATTTCAATTTCTTTTACAAAATTATTTTCTTTTCGACAAAAAAATGGTCAAGATACAAAAATTTGATTGAATATTCTTCTCCATATTCCAAATCATCTCAATTTTTTTTTTAATAATTTTCCCTCATACATTTCAGAAATATAACCGTTTACTAAATATGAAAAAACATACAGGTCACGAGATAGTAAAATGATACTATTTTGAAAATGTTCGCGAATATTCTTCTCCATATTCCACAAAAAATGACGTTTTCGTGTATAACAAAAGAAGGAAATAACGTTATATCCAAACTTTGAGATCGGTTAAGTTAGGTATTTTTATACTATTTCTAAGGTATTCAAAAACCCGAAAATCGACAAAACGCTATAAAAACAAATAAACATAGAAAAATAAAAAGAAATGTAATATTTGTTTTTTTAAATTTAACATCCACACACACACATGCACATCCACGCAGACATTTTCTAAAAATAGTGTATTTTGATTTCTTAAGTCTCAAAACATATTTCTAACAAGTTTTTAGCAAAACTTCTTTTTACTATCACAAACCTTCCTCTGTGAAGAAACAAAATGATTAGTTAATTATTTTGCCTAATTAGAACATTTCGTGAAATATTTCATTAATATTTCGTGAAATATTTCATTAATAAATAGTTCAGAGATATTACAAAAAAGCTTCCAAAATTTTCAAATGAACCTTTCTTGTAATATTACAGTAATATTGCGGTAACATTTAGTGAAATATTTCAGGAAATATTTCATTAATATTTTCTGAATTATATCGAGTAATATTTAGCGAAATATTTCAGAAATATTACAAGAAAGCTTCCAAATTTTTCAAATGAACATGTCGTGTAATATTACAGTAATATTTCTGTAACGTTTGGAGAAATAATTCAGGAAATATTTCATTAATATTTTCTGAAATATATCTTGTAATATTTATGAAATATTTCGGCAATATTACAAGATAGCTTCCAAAATTTTCAAATGAACATTTCTTGTAATATTACAGTAATATTTCTGTAACGTTTGGAGAAATAATTCAGGAAATATTTCATTAATATTTTCTGAAATATATCTTGTAATATTTACGAAATATTTTGGCAATATTACAAGAAAGCTTCCAAAGTTTTCAAATGAAAATTTCTTGTAATATTACAGTAATATTTCTGTAACATTTTGTGAAATAATTCAAAAAATATTTTATTAATATTTTCTGAAATATATCGTGTAATATTTACGAAATATTTCAGAAATATTTACTGAAAACTTTCAATTTGTATTGTTGGTAATATTACAAGAAATATTTCAGAAATATTTCAGAAATATTCCATGAAAACATTACATGTTGGCTGTTGGTAATATTACAAGAAACATTTCAGAAATATTTTAGAAATATTACACTGAAATATTTCTTGAAAGATTACATTTAAATATTTCATGCTGTGTGGGATACAACATAAAAAATTAAAATTTTTGCGATAATATAACTTTGTTCAAGATACAATTGTATTACGTAATATTATTGTTTTTTTAATTTTATTATAAAAATTTTATTTGTAAACTATCGTAATACTTTCAGCTAAGAGTTGCATACTTATATCAACATGGATTCGAATAATAATTCACCGAAAAGTTTAATTCCTGAGTTGAATACTCAAAACCAATTTGCTCAGCAAGTTAGTCCTGACAATGGCGATTCACTTAGTAACTTTTATTTATGCACTTATATTATTATTTTATGCTAAACTTTTACAAATTACCTCCAAGCAGCCAAGCACTTCCATGGCAATTTTATCCTCCAAACGCTAATTATTTACCTGCCAGTAGACCAGCAACGCTTTCCTGGCCTAATTATCCTGCTCATAATACAGTACCATACTCTGACAGAACTAACTTTCAATCACATGGAAATATTAACTATCAGTAACGATTTATTACGTTTTATTACGTACTTTTACTTATACTTACCTTTATTTACTTTTATACTTAAATTTGACAATCAATGATAGAATTTAAAATGAATTTTTGTGTATGTAAAGCGATTTTGTTAAATAGTTAATATTTGTCAAATATTCATGACTTTAAAGAATATTGATTTCTTTTTGCTTTAAACAAATATAATACATTTTTTTTTTTTTTTTTATATTTAACGTCGCCATGTTTGTGCTCCCATGTGGTGCTAATCGACGACGGGGGTCTGCGGTGTGTTTGTAAACAAAGCACATGTAATTTTTACAGAGGTGCTTGTATCAATCGGCAGAGACTAGGATTCGAACCCGGGTCACCGGCGTGGGAATCCGACACTCTACCGACTGAGCCGCCGCAGGCCCCTTAATATAATACATATCTTATAATATTATAAAATTCGTTTCAACATTATGAACCAACAATAGCTCGATCATTGGAGATGAGGCAGAACGTAACATGCGCACGAGATACTTCTACGACTCTGCGGCATCAGCGGTTCCGGCGTTGGGCGCGAATCGTGCCCAACGCCAAGACGCGGCGGCACTAGCCTAGCGCTGTAGTAGTTCAATAAATCTTGGCCTCTTCGCATAACCGAATCGGTCATATCATATCCTTATTTTTTAAATATTTTCATCCCAATATTATTTGATAGCTTGTATTATCAATTTAGGGTTAATAAATATCATTTTAGGTAATATTTCAATTCAGTATTTCTTAGTAGTTATAAAATTCAACGATTCCGTAACTTTTGAGTTCAACATTTTTTTCCGTGTACAAATAAATTTTTCAACAGAAGAAAAAAAAAAGAATATTTGTTCTCCCCTTATTACATTAAAATTATTATTTTAATCTATAAATCTACAAAAGTATCAAATAAGGTATGTAATATTAAAATCTATTTGTTTTTATAAATCCTCTCAATGTTTTTCATTATAATTTTTCAAACTTAACTCTATATCATTTGTTTTTGTCTAACCTAACCTTATTTAATTTGAATTGAATTCGCGCCATATCGCGGTAGCAATTGTTTTTATTATTGTAAAAGAAAAGATTGTTTACTTGATTAGTTGTGACTAGCAACTGAACTTGGCATTCTACAGTTGATTATTTGACAAAGCTTTCTTTTTCAATGTAATAATTATTTCACTTTTTTTCAAAATAATAATAAAAATATATTTTATAAAATATATTATTAAAAAGTAACAATAATTAGTTCACATAACCTCTTAATTTAAATTTTTTACCTCTCTTTAATGTAATTATCTGGTTTCCAGAATGACTGATAGTGAGATGTGTGACGAAGAAAGAAAACAAGAATCTTCTCGGGACCTGCTTGACTTCATTTTAATTAGATTTTTACACAAAGGACCAAAGCGTAAAGTAGAAAAGGTAGATATTGTGCCTAGCAAATGGATGACAGTCAATGGAAAAAAGTGTGTAACAAAGTTTTTGGAATCTCCGTACTCGAAAGAAGATCTACAGATGCTACATTCATTAGTTGAAAACAATGTAGCTGCGCCAGAAGACTGGCCTGTGTTTTCTGTTGAGATTAAAGGACAAGCTCGGGAGTATATAAGAAAAATTTTGATGTAATTTATTCCAGTCTTTTGCTATGACAGATTTTTATTTTTCATGTTTTCTAATACAATAACTATTTACAATACAATTTTATTTACATAATAATAATATTTACAATACAACCTAATAATGTTTTCTAATATAGTATCAGGCTAATTTAATTTTCAAATTTCCAAGTATTAGTGAATAATAAAGCTTGTATGAATTCACTTTCATTTTCACATTATTATTTAATCAATTATTTTTGTAGGAACCTATGAAGAAGCCTTAAAGAAGATTGAAAGACTAAAGGACGAAGACAATGTCTTGACGCTTGGCTCAGAGGACAGTGCTTCAGAAGTACAACAAGAAATTACAGCTGCTATAAAGCGACAAAGGTTTCTGGATGAAGCCAAGAATTTAAATTCTAAGTTTTTATCGTCATTGACTGGATCTCAGGAAACTAGCAGTCAATCAAAGTCTAAGAAAGGTAAATAAACTAATTTTTATTATTTTTACATTCAAAAATATATTTGCATAATCCCTGGTAGAAAATTATGTAGATTAATCAAAGTCTAGATTATTTATCATGGAAAATAATTAGGGCTCTCATAAATCTGAATAATTTTCTTCCAGGGATATATCAATAATTTTCTGTGTCATGTATCGTAACTTTACATATCTTTGTAGATGCAACATAAATGAAAAAAACTTTTGCTACTCGTGTTAAACCAGCGTACAAAGAAAATCCAAATGGATCTGTCGATACTGATATCCAGAAAGAAAAATCAAAAGATGCTGCACCGTCTACATCAAAAGATTTTCATGAAGAAAATGTGTATGTCGAACCTGCTATCCAGAAGGAAGAATCAGTTCATCTAGTACCATCTGAATCAAATGATTTACATGAAATCTTTCAACAGTCGACAGGTTTGTAAGCTGGCTTTTTGGAGCTTGTGTTTTTTTCCAGCTAATATTAATATTATCAATTTATTACAGACGACACTTTGAAAAATGCTAGCTGTCTAGTACCTGAAGGTATAGCAGATGTACCAATCTTCAATTTGGAAAATGTACAGTGCAAGTCTGGTGTGTAAAATGATATTTTTAATATGCTTTTATTTATAACTTTAAGACTGCACATTATTGTCATATTTGTATACTAATTTTAGAGTTCGAATTGGCTGTTGTTCTGCATCTTATCAAAATGGACAATAAGATTGATCAATTAATCGAAAAGCAAAACAACATGTCTAACTTTATGTTGGATAAGAAGTTAGTACGTATATCTTCTACAAATGTTGAAACCAAGTATCAAATTATGATACCTATTGCTACGATGGATGATTTTCTGCAATTTGAAGAAAGGTTACGAACAGATAAATTCCTAAAAAATGATGTTGTAAGTTAACATTTTGTGTATAATTTCTGATGAATATTATAAATAATCTTACACATTAATTTGTATTTTAGTATCTAGAACTACGAAGCGCTGTAGATAAAGATGTTGTTGTAATCAAATCAATTGTGAAAATGATGAAGAAGTTTTTAGCAAAAGATTTAGCACTAAACTTCACCGCTGTGAGGAACTCTGCAGAGAAAACTAAAGCTAAATTTAAACCTACAGAACTCTGCAAACTAATCGATGGTAAGTTTGTGGCATCAATATTTAACTTGTTGTTTGTATGGTCCTCATGAAATATTAAAATATGTATTTCATTTACAGGTACAATAACAAAGATGAGAGGTGAAAAATCACTTACAACTGAGCCTGAAGAGCTTGTTACGGCTTTAAGTGATGTGATAAGCAATGTAAAAAAATGGCCCTAGGTTATATAATTTGTTATAATAATTATATTTATTTAAATAAAAAGTTTTTAAAAGTATATGTTTCGTAATTTCTTTATTAAGATTACTATATGCATGGTTTATCTGACTTTTATTTATAATTTTAAATATAATTATTCCGTATCGGAACCAGTTCCTGATCAGGACCTAATTCCTGATAATTTTTTCAGATAAATTGTTACCTTAAACTTATTGTTACAAATGTTATTTTAAAACACAAGAAATAATTATTAGTTTTTTAAAAACGTGTATTTAAAGTCTTAAAAGTTTAAGTAAAACTAACTATTATACAAACAAGAGCTGATCAGGAATTAGTCCTAGCTGATCAGAAACTGATTCCATTATAGTACTTCTGCGTTAAAACAGCATGCAAATTTTTATTCGATTATTTATTTGATTTTTTTATGTTTTATTTAATTATAAAACTCTAACCTTAAAAAAACTTTTAATGAAATAAGTTTTTAGTTTTTATTTCGAATCTATCCCAAATATATCTTACCATTCTATTAACAATAAGCTATTAAATCCATGACATAATAATCATTATTAACTTATAAAAATTCGTTGAACGTTATTTTTTATTTATGAGAAAACGTCGACAGGTAGCGGGGTTTCCGGCCAGACTTTTAACCAGAAATTGGCCATTCCCTATAAAATAGAGTAAAATCTGGCGAACATATGGGGAACGTTTCTACCAGGGTTCTCATTTGCTTACATAATTATAAACTGTGATAATTGATTTTTAAGTTTTACGTTTTAAATGGGAATATTATGCATTACAGTAAAATTTTTTAATTTTTATATTACCAATAATACGAGCGCTTTATTGCTGTCATTACAGTCCATACTTCCTTATACGCACGATGTGTGATATTACTTAGTTACATATTATAAGCTACATTACAGTCAAGTGAAATTATACTTGCACTTTTATACATAGTTTATGTATTATACGTTTTATATGAGAATCTTATTTTATTGTATCAACATTTTGTAACATTGTTCTTAATACCGAATGAAACAAAATCAGTCCCCGGGCTAATATATATATATCAAACATCAAATATCAAATATCTCTCTTAAGTAAAAATCATTTGCGGGAAAGGCGTGCCGGCATCTTCTGCTCGGCCGTAAGGTGGCGCTGCAGGTTCGCGCACGCAGGTCTGGAAACGCGGTGCGGGCTCGTGGTCGGGTGGCGTCTCCGGACTAGCGGTCGGGTGGCTATATTTCCTGAAAGTTAAAGCTCAAACGATTATAATAGAACAAAGTTACAGAGGTGCCAACTAGACAATTTCCGAAAAAGTACCTATCTTTCAGAGACTGTAACTTTGGTTATACGAAACAGTTTTGAACGTACCAAATAAAGAATAGATGTTTTTACAAGGCGAAAAATTTGAGACGTGGTAGTCCTAAATCCGTTTTGATTACGTAAAATGGCCAACGATCAAACATAACCTAGATAACACTAAATTACAGGTTTACATTCATCTCTGTAGAGCTGACCCATTAAGCTGCCAAGGGGGTCTAATATTTTTTTTCTTAATGTTCGCGCGCTAGTCAACCAACACACAGGAATTTAATTTTAGCTTTGAAATTTGCTTATAATTGGTCCCGGTAATAGCGTCGTGCGAAAGGGCAACTAAGGGCACTCAACGATAGCCAAGAATACGTGTGGTGGGTAAAAGGATGCGGAATCTGAGGGAAAGTAAATAGGTTTTTATTACTGATTATAATGTAGAAATCACAGTAGTAGGTATACAATGAGAGTTCTAGCTCTCCCCACCACTAGATTTTCGACTCACCTGTCCAGG